>CABFWO010001566.1:127264-145357 GCA_902155825.1 Timema genevievae | reverse complement strand
AAAAAAAAACTAAAGGGGTGAGATACAATATCATCGTAATTATCATCCAATCACGTGCTAACTAACGCAGTACAATAAATAGCAACCCAAGATGGACGAATAGGGCATGTTAGGCGTATCGCCATAGGGTGTAGACGGGGGTAGGTCCAAACTTTGTTTTCCCCTCTCCCCCACCCCCCTGGATAAACTTACTATACTTCAATTTTATTAAGAATGGCCATATCTGACAGCCCGCTTCGGATTAAATATATATATGTATTTATTATTATTAATATTTCATTGTGTACACCTCATATGAGTGTCTAGTTATACTGTACACCGATTTTGGTTGGAATAACAGTAGAGAAAATTCAAACATATTTATTTACAGCCCAAAGTAATAACATTTCCCTGTTTATACTGTTTTATAGGTATTGGTGATATCTATCAAAAGTGATGGCTTCAGATCAAATGACTTGATGCATGAATATGTCAAGATTGTCTTATTAACTTTAGTAACTAACTTCTACTGTTCTTCCTACTAAAATGATACTATAAATTTCAGCCCCATACATTAATTAATTACTTTACCTTAACAATGGTACGAGAAAAGCATAAAATATCAAGTTCGACCCCTTAGAACTCGTGAACTGTGATGATTGGAAATTACTATTTATAAAATACACTTGTTAAAATTGAGGAATAATTTTTACTTTCGAATTACCTTAAAGGAAACGTCCCCTAGCAGAATTTATTATGGAAACAGCAGCTCTGGAACTTCAAGACCACTAAAACAATCCTCATTTGTCTCATGATGTTCTTTTGCGACCCTGTTTAGAATTTATCTGTTTGAAAAGGCCAGAGTTTTGTTTCTAGCCATTTACTTTTGACTTCAGAACACTGCGAGATGAGTTCCTATATTTCTCAAATAAAAAAATTAAAAAAATTCTTACAAACTTTGAATCCACATTCAAATTTTAAATCTGAACGATTTTAGTTAAAATTAAATGATTTAAAAATGAGTTTAACTAAAAAAAATAAAAAGACTAGTGCTATTAACATCAGGTATTTTGTTTATTTGTAATTTTGACCATGTAATAAAGAACAAAGAGGCTACTTTTTGAGAAAGTTAGTTATGTTAATACAATTTTTATTTTTTCAATTTTTTTCAAATACCAAAGTCCATATTTATTTTCATAAAAAAGTCGGTTATGACCTTCCCTTCCTCCACTTTGTTTACAAATATACTTCTTCCCAAGTAAACGGCCTCCTTAAGTCCTACATTGTTTAATTTTAATTTAATTTTTAGCACCACGTCTTACTACCCGTTCGGGTTATACGCTTAAGTACTAATTACACTAATGGATTAGGAATTGGGAAGGTTGAATTTAGAGGAAGTGAACCCGCATTTGCGTGGAGGGAGAGTGGAAAACCATTTAGGAAAAACCACCCCAGTTCACCCGACCGAGATTCGAACCTCGATCTCCCCGTCCTCGGTGGTCTAGCTCAACACGACTTGCGCGTTAGCCAACTACGCCACCGAGGCGGGTTCCTACATTGTTATTTCACACGGGGGTTAAATTGGAAATTAGGAAAATAATACAGTCAGAAAATGCATGCTAATACCCGGGCAGTTTGTTGACATCTCGCCTGCCGTCAAGGAATGTAAAACCAAGAATATACAAAACAATCATTTTACCGGTTGTTCTCTATGGCTGTGAAACGTGGTCTCTAACCTTACATGACAAAAATAAATTTAGGGTGTTTGAAAACAAGGTGCTTAAGAAGAGATTTGCTCCAAAAAGAGATTAGGCTTTTTAAGGGGAGTTGAGGAGGTTACATAATGATGAATTCGATACCCTGTACTCACCACAAGACTTTTTAGGATAATCAAGTCTCGTAGATTACTGTGGGCAGGACATGCAGCGCGAATGAGAGAATCTAGAACCGTGTTCAGGGTACTGACTGGCAAATCCAATGGGAAGAGACCATTGGGAAGACTTATACGCAGATGGGAGGATAACATTAGAATGGAGCTGAAAGAGATATGGTGTAATGAGGTGGACTGGATAGAACTAGCTCAAGATAGGGATAGGGTGCAATGAGGTGAACTGGATAGAGCTAGCTCACGGTAAGGATAGGGTGTAATGAAGTGGACTGGATAGAACTAACTCAAGATAGGGATAGGGTGTAATGAGGTGGACTGGATAGTACTTGTTCAAGATGGGAATAGGGTTAATGAGGTGAACTGGATAGAACTAGCTCAAGGTAAGGGATAGGGTGTAATGAGGTGGACTGGATAGAGCTAGCTCAAGATAGGGATATGGTGTAATGAGGTGGACTGGATAGAGCTAGCTCAAGATAGGGATATGGTGTAATGAGGTGGACTGGATAGAACTAGCTCAAGGTAAGGGATAGGGTGTAATGAGGTGAACTGTATAGAACTAGCTCAAGGTAAGGGATAGGGTGTAATGAGGTGAACTGGATAGAACTGGCTCAAAAGAGGAATGGTGTACTTTTATACTTTCGAGTTCCTTATGTCGTGGAGTAAGTTAAAAGGGAGGGAGGAATTCCCTCGTTTGATTTCCCAGCCCGCATCGTTTACCAGTCACATCTTAGTTTCACGTCATAACACTGCTATTTAACCCCGGAGGGAAAACACCTTCACGTGGGAAAGCCCATTATTCAGCCGAGAGCGTCACGGAATTGAACCGTGGCCCTTGCCCCTCCCACGCCAGAGTCGGGGCACACTAACCTCCCGACCGACATGTTCACCTTCAAGAGGGGGGGGGGGCGGCCTGAAGTATGATACGAACGTGCCCGAGCATTATGATGCACAGCCATGGTGGATAGAGACAGGGGAAAACCTGGAAAAGTCAGGGAATTCTTTGATGTCAGGGAAATCAGGGGAATGTCAGGTAATTTAATCGAAAATAAGGAAACGACAGAGAATGCATATACATGACTGATTCTGCAGCTTAACATTCAAACAAAAGTGATAGATTTTGTTTCTCGATGTTAAGGTGGGGTGCTAGTGAGCGCGAGTTTAGTGTATTGATTTTGCAGTTTTTATAGCATAAAATTTTTTTTGCCAAAATAAATCAAATATTTCTTCTATAGAAACATAAGAGTTTAGTTTTCTGCACATGCTAATCTCAAGAGTTATTGAATATCTCTCATGAGCATAGCAGCATTTGGTGACAAACTTTTTAAATGCAGAGGAAAAGTTGTCACTAAATTCCAGGACACCCTTGACAGAAATTCAAGAACTGTTGAGATCAGGATGTGCAGAAAACTAAACTCTATGTTTATATAGAAGAAATATTTGATTTATTTTGGCAAAAAAGTTTATGCTATCAAAACTTTAAAAAATACTGCCGTAAACTCACGCTTACTAGCACCCCACCTTAACAAAATGTATTTCCAAGATAGTAAACATTTTACTGCACAACTTTAACAAGTATAAAAATAGCTTGATTCAATGATTTTAAATCATTACTGTTCAAGAGTAACAAGGGGTCAAAGTTACTATTTATGCTTTTTGCGTACTATTGTTAAGGTAAGGCTGAACCCTCCTGCCCCCACCATCGAAATCCAAACAAAAACTAAAAATTATTATAAAAAAAATAAAAATTATGATGAATGGAAATTGAGCGTTAAACTCCGTGTAAACTACATTTTTTAGTTTCAATAGTGTGAATTTATTCAATTATTTCCTTCAAGTGTTTCGTTGTTTTCGGATAGTTACAAACCTACCGCCGTAAGGTCAGTTTATAGTTATAACGTTTGTCAGCACTGGAGACTAAAGTCACTTGATCTACAGCCTACAGCCTAAGTAGTAAGTTCCTATTAACGCAAGAATGGGCCTACTTCAATATATTTTTGTAAGAAACTTTGACATATTTTTCTCTCCGTGCAGGTCAAGTTTCATCCGTCCCCCTCCCTCCACTGTTTAGTCTTGAGATGACCGTAGTCATCGGACAATATTAGTAGAAGAATAAGCCCCCCCACCCCAAACGAAAGAAAATTTCGGATACGGGCCTGAATTAACCTTCCCCAGATTTGGATAATTTTAGTGTTATGTAACGGATAAGGTTGGACAAGACGCGTTGCGCAGTGGGAAAAGTTGTATTCTCTGGAAGCTTTACAGGTTCTACTGAAGATGGCACCATGAACCTGGAAGACACCCACGACATCTAGTAGGAGTTTTAAGTAACACCATATCACGAGACGATAGCTGAGCTTAAGGGCGGCGAAGAAGTGGGGGTTACAATATTTTAGGAAATCGGATCACTGATGAAGGTAGTTTTTTTTATTGCCCCCACACACCTAATGATTAAAATATATTAAAAAAATTATACAATGATAAACAAACATCTTCGTGTTAGCCATAATAAACACTTTCTTCATATAATATAGTTGAAGCAAAATAGTTCAAACTATTTTTATATCTCAAATTTTCTAAAAGTAATTTGTAAACAACCCTAAAATTATTTTATATTTGTATGAATAAAAATATATTCATATTTATAATTAAAAACGATTCAATTCTTCCACTTTAAAGTAAATTTCAATCTTCAAAAATAGGACCTAGGTCGGGGGGTTGGGCGGTAGCGGTAGATTTTCTTCAAGAGGCAGCCAATACCTTTTAAAGTAAATATAAGTATTTTTAAAGTAATGTTAAGTAAGAACTTTCATTTTAAAAGCCATGATGTGTTTCCATTTTGTATGTTTTCCATCCACCTTTCCTCCGTATTCCAAATATAATATGAAAGTAGTTATAGTAACTTTTCTAGACGTCAGATAAGAACCTTCACGTTAAAACTAGATTTTACTTCCCCTGACAAAACTTATTAAATTATTATGATATTTAAATTTCCCTGTTTTTCCATACTTTCCCCGATTTACGAACTCTCAGTGGCGTTTTGAGCTTTGGCGGTCAAATTATTGTAAATAAAATAAACGGTCAAGCTAGTCGTAGATGAACTAAAGTCAATTCGCCACTGGATTATTGGTAGCCGACAGAAAAAATGACCTGATTTACTCTCATGTATCCATTCGCCAAGCCATATGCTTTGCAAGACCATAGACTAATAATTATGTTGAGTTGCTGTCCTTTTTCACAGTCAAAACTTTCATACACACAATTTTTTTTCCAAGCAATTTTACATTATTGAAATACGAACTTATGAAAGTCACCGTTTTGATGTTTCTGTTTTTTTTTTTGGAAACAGCGTATGTGGTTCACTTAAAAAAGTATTACAAAATTAAGCTTCTAAATGTCTGATCTCTTCATAGATTTAAATATCGAACCAGCCTAAAAAAGGGCGGTTCATGGCCTCATACAAACAGTGTTCGGTTGTGTTCATGAACATATTTTTTGCCTAGTTGAGTTTTTAAGAGTTTACTCAAACATTTTATAATAATGCTAATTTTATATTCTGTTTTTTTTAGTTGTAGGCCAAGTTAAGAAAATACCTTTTCCTCTTCACATTTAAATGTCATATTTTTGACTTTCACACAAACTATTCAAAATGTCAGGTAAGCTAGCTGTTAACACTGTTGCCTGAGAGCCCTCAGCCTTTAATACATTATATTTATAATAAATAATAATATATATATTAATTACTGCATGAACAATCAAATTTAAATGCTTTTACAATCATGAGCAATAAATTATTATAGTTTTTTTTAGTACATCTTACTACCAGTTCGGGTTATATGCGTATGTACTAATCACGCTGAGTTAGGGATGAAGAAGGTTGAATTTAGAATATGTGTACCCACATTTTCATGAAGATAGAGTAGGAAAACCTGCCTCAGTACACCAGACCAGGATCAAACCATGATCTCTCCGTTATCGACAGTCAAGTCCATTACAAGAATGACGTCTTAGATCATACGGCCACCGAAGCCGATAATTATTATAGGATATTTTATTTTATTAATAAGCTCCTTTCATTGATCATCTTGTTTATTTTATCTACTCACCATATTACCTAAGACCATAAAATGAAATCGTAGAAGTTCAAACTTATCTACAATAATTAAATTGCGCGCGTACTAATATGCAGACACACTAGCGCTTTTTGGCTATAGTGTCTGATCACTTGAACTAAAGAGAAGCCAGACCAGTTTATCTTAGAACTTGTTTAACACCACAACTACGGCGAATAGCTCTCTCTGCCTCATGCTACATAACAAACAAAATAAAAATTATTCGAGACGCTTGGTAACGACATGAACAACATCGACAAGTGAGGGGAAGGGTGGAAGAGGAGGATATAACTATGCGCACCTCCTGAGACCGCCGGAGCGACGCAACGAGGCGTCATCTTCTTCTTCCGTGCGGCGGGCGTCACCACCACCACCGTCGTCCTCCACCCCCACCGACGGACGTGTCCCGGCACGGCGTCCCTGCCTGGCGGCCAGATGCAGCGCCCCGCACACTCGACGCCACATGTGCGACGTCGGCATCCTCCTTTCAGCACGACGTCACCCTGCATGGGACAACCAACTAGAGTCCTGGCTCGGGCGGGATCTAGTGCAAGTACTGGCTTACAGCGAGCTAGGCTATCAGGGGAACAGGATGAGAAGGTTGAATAGAGCCAGTACTGGCTTACAGCGAGCTAGGCTATCAGGTTGAATAGAGCCAGTACTGGCTTACAGCGAGCTAGGCTATCAGGGGAACAGGATGAGAAGGTGGAATAGAGCCAGTACTGGCTTACAGCGAGCTAGGCTATCAGGAGAACAGGATGAGAAGGTTGAATAGAGCCAGTACTGGCTTACAGCGAGCTAGACTATCAGGGGAGCAGGATGAGAAGGTTGAATAGGGCCAGTGAGTAGTTTTATTCTTAATGTTTTGACCCGCGTCGGATTGCCCGTCCAGGCTAATCACATGTAATTAAACTATTAGGGTAGTGATGAGTAGGGTATAATCTAAGGGGAAAGTAGCCGCATTTGCGTATAGGAAGATTGAAAACCCTTTTAAGGAAAAAAAAACACCGTCAGTTGAAAAGATCGGGATTCGATACCTGACTTCCCCGTCACCGGCAAACCAGACTAGACAAGTTTTGCGTTTAGTCCGCGCGGTCACCAATGTAGGTGTCAGTGAGTCAAAATATCTCTCTTAAGGCGAGTGGGAAACAACAGAGAGAGAACCACGCCTCCAGTGCCCCGGGCCAGGTTTGAACCCCGGCCTACCGAGGCTGAGACAACCGGTCGTAGGCCTATTTAGTCCGTTTAGAGGTTGATCGGTCACGAGTTCGATTCCCGGTCAGTTGGGATCCAACGCGTGGGTGAGTGTACAGACCAGATTTAAAATACCCTTTTTTTAATGTATGATCACTTTCAAAAGATAAACTGTTTCTGGTGTCCAGTGTTTTAACAAAGACGCTTACTAAATAAATGGCACGGTGCACCGTTTATACTTTTCTCTTTTATCTTAAAATTAAAACATCTACTAAAAACTAGAAAGATTTGTGAAACAAAATAATATACATCGTTGCAGAAACACTCCATCAAAGAGCAACCATGAAAACAAATATACAATGTTAGAGAAACATTAAGAAAAGAATAGCCTCTCTGTCTACCAAAGAGCATAACAATCAATTTTATATTTCAAATCCCTGATGAATAATATATATTTATATCTCAGAGACTTTTGGTTTTATAAAAATATATTTCAAATAAAAGATGTTTATGTTCGTTCAATAGTAGCCTGCTACATCTTTACAATGATAAGCTATTTTAGTATCTGAAAGAATTGCGGAGATATGAAAAATATGGGAAATTTCCGCTTTACGTAAAGTACTTTTAAAGTGATTTTCAAGGGAAAATTAAATTTGCCGTTTTGTTTTTAAATTGTTAAACAGTGCCTGGATAAGACTTTTAATAAAAATAGATTTTTATTTTTTTATTTTCAGTAAACCACCGTGAATTTTATGGTTGGGTATCTAATTCCAAAAACTCCGCGGACTTTATAAAAAAAACCTTTGATACAAAGTCTCAGCCCGATCGGTTAAACGGTTTCGGCTCTAAGCCGAGAAACAGACAGACAGACGGACGGACGGACGGACGGACGGCATCGTGAAAACAACTTTTTCGGTGGGTCATGAAACGTCGATATTTGTTAAAATCCCTAAATTGATTTTTTTTAAGATCACAATAGGCCCTACTTCTCTTTCCGAGTGTTTGGAGAGAAAGTAAAAACCACACGATACAATTATCACATCCCCTACCCCCAACATATTCCACGTCTGTCCGGATTACCTGCATATTTACACTAATGATGGTAGGAGAGGAGTAAGGTAAAATATAGAGGAAGTGTACTAGCATTTGTGTAAATGGGTAAAAGGATAAATCAATACAAAAATCATCTCATTACACCCGACAGAGATTCAAACCCCGCAACCGGCAGACCAGACCAGACGAGACTTAACGCCTTGGTTTGGCGTACTCCACCGTATTTACCAATAGAAAAGCCGACGCGAATCACAAGTCACCCCGACGTCCAACGTAGGTGAACAGGATTTTTTTTCGTGGTTGCAAGGGTGAAAGGGGATGGAAAGAGGTAGCCGTGAAGCCCCCGCCGACGAAAATGACCCGACCACTGCGGCGTTCAACCGGCGACTGACGCCCAGAAAGTTCGTGAAGTGACACTACGACACCTAGAGGGATAACGGGAGGGTAGGGGGTTGCAAATCTCCGTATTGATAAATCATCTCCCCTCTGCTTGGTTTCCTATCCCTTCAGCTCATAAATATGGTTCGGGTTGTACGCTTATGTGCTAATTGTTTAAGGGATTAGGAAGATTATATTTATAGTAAATATACCCACATTTACGTAGAGAGAATTGGGGTGATTCCTCTTTCGGGAGAAATACCCAAGGAACCATCCGGGAAGAGAACCCGGGTCCCTTAGGCTCGTAGCCAGGTGCACTGACCGCCACACCAAGGGGACGGTTATCCCCTGTAGTGAGAGCTGAGTTTTGAAAATGTTGTCATAAAGTATTATTGGGAGCCTATCATATATACGAGAAAGTATGTAAGCACGCATGTGCCGTACTATTTATTTTATGTGCGGTGACTATTGTACTATACACAAGTTATATCTAGAGGTATAACCACGTGGTTGACAACACTGCGTAGTGTTATCGTCCGACCGTCCCTCGACCGCGGTGTCGTGCAATATGGCCTCCTAAATGACGACATCCGCCTTTGTTCAAAGTGAGCTCAGCTCGTCCGATCTAGGGCAATATAGGATATAGTAAGTACACGGTACGAGGAGTCATTTAGAAAATACTAGCATTACTATACGAACAATATTGCGCACTATATTATTATCTTTAAATTGAAAAATGACACCTGGACACAGGAATCGAACCAGATACCTTTGGTTTAGTACGCCAATGCTCTAAACACTGAGCTATCCAGGAATCGTCCCGTGCTCAGGGTAATTATTTCACTCATATTTTAAAGGCAGAGTCTGTGATGGACGTGAGGAAATAGTCAGTTACAAATGAGTGATCAATTAAGATCGCAGGCTATCAGCTAACAGCCACCATCGACTCGGTAGTTGATTTTATGCTGACAACTGTACAAATGCGCATATCATAATGGCTTAGATAGCCAAGCTATTCTATTTGTTAATTAGGGCTACTGTTATAACCACATTTAAATATCATATTATTTAAATTAAAAAATGACATCTGGACATGAGAATCGAACACGGGACTTTTGGTTTAGTACGCCAATCCTCTAACCACTGAGCTATCCAGGAATCGTTTAAGCCCGTCCATAACAGATTCTGCCTCAAATATATTAGAAGAATGGCCCTCGGCACGAGAAGATTCCTGAATATCTCGGTGTTTAAGAGCATTGGCGTACTAAGCCAAAGGTACCAGGTTCGATTCCCGTGTCCAGGTGTCATTTCTCAATTTACAGAATATGATATTTAGATGCGGCTATGACCGTAACTAACAAAATATAATAACTTGGCTACCTAAGCCATTATATTACAGGTATACCGCCTCTGCGGTCTATTGGGCAGAGTTCCTGGCTACAGATCCAGAGGTCCCGGGTTCAATACCCGGCGCTGGCAGATCTTTCTGTGAAGCAGTGGGTCTGGAACGGGGTCAGCTCAGTCTTGTGAGCACAATTGAGGAGCTACTAGGACTGAAAAATAGCGGTTCCAGTCTAGAAAACTGAGATTAACGGCCGGAAGATTCGTTGTACTGACCACATCCCATTTATTCGCAGAAGGTGGCACTATCTTCGTCAGTAGACGGCGGGCGATCGGTCGGTATAGCTCGATTACGAGCCTGCGGCACAGAGTTTTTATTGAAACTATCTTCCTTTTTTTTAATAAAGCACCGCGGCTTACTACCCATCCGGAGTATCCGCAAATGTACTAATTACTTTAGTGTGTTAGGGACGAGAAAGGTTGAATTGAGATAAAGCGTACTCGCATTTGCGTATCGTGAGATCAGAAAACCATTCAGGAAAGAAATTCTTTCAGTACACTCGACCGAGATTCGAACCTCAAACTCCCCGCCATCGATGGACCAGTCCAACACGAGAGTGACGCCTTAGATCGTTCGGCCACTGAAGCGGGTTATATTAGTGTTGCGTGTATATGTACTAATAATATCTATAGAAAGTGACAGCTAAAGATCACGTGACTTGACGCATGGATACGTGGAAGTAGATCCAGTGACTGTTATAGCCGTCAGAAAAGGTCCTTTCTTTGAAATATGGATTGTATTCTAAAATTGAAAATATAAGTCTATAATTCGTTGAGCTCACTGCTTGTCACACTAATATAAAGAGACAGGCCGAGGATTGAGAATTTCAAGGTCGTTGTTGTCCCCATGGCGACGCTCGACAAATAGGGTAAGGGTTAGGGTTACTTGGACGGGGGAAAAGGGGGGTGAAAATGTCACAGGAAATGCCTGTTTGTCCACCGATAACATTACCTTTACACTACCCTATAAATACTGGCTTATCAGAGTCTTAAAAAAAACCTATTTAATCGAAGGGAACAGGATAAGGAATATACTCGCTTCGGTGGCCGCGTGGTCTAACGCGCTACTCTCTCAGTAGACTAGACTGCCGATGACGGGGAGATAGAGGTTCGAATCTCGGTCTGGTGTACTGAGGATAGCTTTAAAAAAAATTGTTTTCCACTTGCCCTCCACGCAAATGCGGGTACAATTCTTGTAAATATAACCTTCCTAAAACCATTAGCATAGTTGGTATATAAACGTATAACCCGAACGGGTAGTAAGACGCAGTTCTAATAAAACTATAGTTAGATCACCATAAAAAGAACCTTCCATTGTTCGTAAAAAACTACAGCTAGCACTGGCGAAAGACAACTAATGTATATTTAAATTACATCTGTGAAAATTGACACCACCTGTCAAAATCTCCTTGAGCTGTCATAATAAAGGTTATATCTAAAAAAAAATCCGGTCAAAAAAAAAAGCACTACGCAATCGTCCACACAGTAAAATTATCATAATAGACAGAAACAGATCCTAGATCTACTTTTACGTGTTCATACGTGTTCATACGTCAAGTAATGTGATCTTCAGATGTCCCTTTTGATGGATAAGTAAAATGTTATCAATGTCGGCAGAAAACAAATCTGTATTTTCTAAAAGTAAACTTCCTATTAAAATTGGACTGTAATTTATAAAAGTGTAAATCGTAATTTTGAACAGAAAATTTATTTAAATCAGTCATCTTCCTCAAATAATTTTATATTTTTTAGAAAAACATTCATATGTATCTGTTAAAACACTTCCCAGATACCCCATTCTGAACAAAAATGCTAGAACCATTTTAAAAACCATTAATCATTGAATTGGCCTTAATTTGAGAACTAGATTTTTTTTAAACTAGGTATGAGCATAACCAAATAAGTTTGAACAAAATACATAAAAACGTCTCGACAGTAGTCTCAACGACAATAAATACGAAAAAAAAAAAATTGGTGTCACCAGTCTGCAAATGAGCTATACCGACCGAGCGGCCACCGCATGTTGGCGAAGATAGTGCCAATAATTTCGTATAGTGGGGTGTCATGTGGTCGGTACAACGAACCCTTCGACCATCAACCTCAGTTTTCTCGACCGGAGCCGCTGCTTCTCTACTCAAGTAGCTCCTCATTTGTCCTCACGGGGCTGAGTTTGACCCCGTTACAGACCCAAAGCTTCACATAAAAAATATCTAGAAGCGCCAGGGATCGAACCTGGAATCTTTGGATCTGTACATAGTCACGCTGACCACTAGACCCCAAGAGTCTGTAAGAACAGACAAAAATGATTATTATTGTAAGACCTACCTTTATTTTGGTGGGATAAGGGTGAGAGGGGGTTGATTATGGCGCCAAACAAAACTTACAGTAGTAGTAGTAGTAGTAGTAATAAAAAAGTGTTTTCACGATTACAATAATTTCTCTATTAAAGAACTTAAAAACATCCTGTACTGAGCCCTTCCCTTTGTATTGAAGCCCAAGGACTACTTTAAGTTGGCACCATTGTCGTCATATTGTCTATCCTCTTGATATTCCATTCCTGCACGTCAAGGATCCTTTCCCATGGCCGTGTCCTGGTATCCTGAGACCTCGTCACCTTCACAGCACGTCCACGTGATTACCTCATAGGGGTGTGAAAAAAAACTATCAATATTTTACTGATATTGGTATCATAAATATTTTTATACCAGTACTTTTTCATTGGATACTTTTGTTTCGAGACTTTTACTGATTCGAGTACTGCCACACCGGTATCGATAGAAAACAACCGCTTGATTGCTGAGCGGCGTATATTTCCCAAAGCAGAAGCTGCTTTAACTATGACTAGTAACAACCGTTTGGTTTCTAAGCGTCTATTTCCCAAAGCAGGAGCTGCTTTAACTAAAACCAGGAAAGACAGTTTGGTTCCTAAGAGTATATTTCCCAAAGCAGGAGCTGCTTTAACTAAAACCAGGAAAGACAGTTTGGTTCCTAAGAGTATATTTCCCAAATCAGAAGCTGCTTTAACTAAAACAAGGAACAGGGTTTTGGAGGAAAGAATGGATTGAGTTCCATTTCTTAATGACTGCACTGAAGAGGATTGGGAAATAAACATTAAAAAAAAATTTTTTTTGTGCTATTGGCTCAGAGCTTCACCAAAATGGAGCCAAGCAAGGCAAGTTCTTTAAATTTCAGGGTTAAAGGATGGCGGAATAAATGGTGGACTATTTTATTTATTTATTTTAGGTATTTAACGTGCACTTTCTGAACAGACTGATTATATCAGCACTCAAAAATTGCTCTGAGCGAGATTGGCAAGAGGGCCAACCAATTTTGCCGGGAAAAGTATTTTTGGAACAGTGAGACAGAAGCAGCCGAGAAGAAGGAACAGTGAGTACAGAAGCAGCCAAGAAGACAGACCAGTGAGACAGAAGCAGTCAGGAAGAAGGAACAGTGAGACATAAGCAGTCGAGAAGACGGAACAGTGAGACAGAAGCAGCCGAAAAGACGGAACAGCGAGAGAGAAGTGGAGAGACAGACACAATTCCACATAAAGCGTAGCCCCGAACAGGGGAGGACGCGCGGTCCCGTTTATCGCCGCCCTCAGACCTTGACGAGTTCATGGGCCTTGACACTTCCTTCCAGCCCTGGAACAGACATTACCGGCCGGGGGAGGCAGGGCGGGCAGGATTGAAATGCTCTAGTTACGCGCTGTTTACAAGACCGGCGAAATGATATTTTTTTAATACACACACTCAGGAAGCCGTCAAACAATCGGCCTGGAATTGTGCGGGCACCGGAATAGGTTGGTTTCCTTCTAAGTGATAAATTTAAGGGCGGGGCACTAGCTGTCGTGTCTATTCTAGATTTTTTTAAAGCACCGCAACTAACTAGCTGTTCGGATTGTACTCATGTATACTCATTACGCTAATTTGTTAGGGTTGATGAAGGTTAAATTTTAAAGTGTACCCACATTTGCGTGGAGGGAGAATGTAAAACCATTTAGGAAAAAACTCCTTAAAACACCCAACTGGGATTCTATTCTCGATCTTCCCATCACCGGCAGCCCAGTCTATTGTGGACGCCTTCTTAGACCATTCGACCACCGAAGCGGGACTATTATAGAGTTAAGTTAGCTTGTAAGTTATGTGCTGATACAACCACTTGGTCCATAAAGTACAAACAAAACGCACCGGTGGGTACACGTACAAAGGCGCCAGTCTCGTCCAAGCTGGTTCGTAGATGATGGGGCAGGTCGTAGTTCGAATCTTGGCCGAATGCACCGAGGTTTTTTTTTCCTAAANTGTTTTCTCACTGGTAGCAGAGTTTTGACTCTTATGACTCCGGAGATTAAATAACTACCCTCTCTTTCTCTCTTTTTTGTGGGGGTTCTGCTTGTGAGAGGGTAGATTTAGGTTGGTGGTCGGGGGGGGGAGGAGGAATGAAGAGGGTGTGAGCGTGGAGAGAGGATGGGGAAACCATTTATCCTTGTCATCATACAAGACGAGACAGACGACTTTTACCTCTCGCCCTTAAATTATGCCGTGGACGACATTGTTCCAAACGTAAAAACAAACCAAAGGCTTAACATCACTAAAACAAAAATTCAACGGTGTCTTAATAACCATCCTGGCCATTTGAATTTTGATTACGTTAGTGGGGAAAGAATAAGAAGGATAAAATAAACGAGGAAATGTGTTGGCATTTGTGTGAAGGAAGGATAAACCATTTAGGAAAAACTTCCTTCAATAAATCCGCCCTTGATTCTAGCTCCGACCTTCCAATCACCGGTCGATCGGACTCGACGAGCCTTATATCTAGTCCGCGTGCCCACCGATGCGGGTGATTCGCGTGGAAGTTGAATTAACAACGATCTAGATGACCTGGTGGTCTAGGGGTAAGGTGTCAGATTTCTGTGCTGAGGGTACGGGGTTCAATCCTCGGTCCCGGCACAGATTTATCTGATTGCCAAACCCTTCCTTCACCTCTGACAAGACGTGTACTAATCACAACTTGTGAATGTGTGGAATGCCAGGCCTCCACCGTGGTTCGGATCCCACGTTAAACTGTAGGTCCTCCATTTCATCTCACAATCACCCTACCATTACACATTAGCGTAAGTGCGTACGACCCGAACGGGTAGTAAGACGCGGTGCTAGTAATAATAATAACGATCTAAACGTTACCGCATACACAGCTAAACAATTCCGTCTCGCGCAGATCCACGCGCGCGTCTCATTCTAAACAGATAACGAAACTGGGTAGGGAGGTGAAAGTCACCTTCGAAAATACATCAAGAAAATAACGTTCACGCCTCACACGATCAAGGTCATATTACATAGAAAGACTCTCTAGTGCCTACAAAACAAATAACACCGATAATATAGTAGAATAATATCAATATTGACCGGGGAAAAATGTGTGTGAATTTTACATTCCTATCAGAATCCTACTTACCAAAAAAAAAACTGGTTTTCGTAGAAACACGTTAGTTGAAAAATGTAAACTCATATCATCAAAATGGCGGGGAAAATTTAATTCAATTGTATTTACATTCATAGTCAATTTAATTAATTACTTAAATAGAAATCATACAGTAATCTAAAAGAAAGTATTATTGGATGATTTTGATAACTTTTTAGGTTAAATTTATAGTTTAAAAAATTAACGCCATGTTTCGCTACCCGTCCTGATTATACTCCTATGTACTAATATTACAGTAATGTGTTATGAATTGAGAATGTTTATTTAAGAGAATGAGTGCTCGCATTCGCGTGGAGGGATAGTGGAAAACCAACCGACCAGACTGCCAAAAACAGGAAGATCGGGGTTCGATCCCGGTCGGGTGCGTTGAAGGTGGTTTTCTCTAAATGGTTTTTCACTATCCTTCTACACAAATACGGGTGCACTTTTTCTCAATTAAACCTTCCAAATACATTACATTAGTGTAAAACCTGAAAATAAGTAAATCAAATGATACATATTTCGAGAATGACAAATTTTAGTGATTTAAATTAATGTTGGTTGTGGAAAGTGTGTTTACCATTTTAAAAAATCATGTTTTTTTATCTCTACTATCCTAGATTAAACTATTACTTATTTGTCAGGGATATAAATCGATTGAAAATTAAATATATCAAGTCCTTTAAAAAAATATTAGAGTGTGACCAAAATAATCTTGATCGGTAATAATAGGTAACGTTATTAAAAAAATATGAAATAATTTAGACAGTAGACTAAACTGCCGATGACGGGGAGCTCGAGGTTCACATCTCGGTCGGGTGTATTGGGGGGTGATTTTTCCAAAATGGTTTTCCACTCTCACTCCACGTAAATGTGAGTACACTTATTCTAAATTAACCTCCCTAATCCCTAAAACCACTAGCGAAATCAGTAAATAAGCGTTTTTAACCCAAATGGATAGTGAGATTCGGTGGTAAAAAAAATTTGTATTCAAATATAAATTTTATTTTTATGTTTTTTTTTGGTGATACAAAAAGGGAAAAAATCTAAAGTAGAGAGGAAGAACGATGAGTGATTGTAGGACCTTTGGTAAGTTTTTAAGTCGGACAGAGTCCAAAAAGTTGGCCGACCCCTGATTTAAGTTTTTTTAAACACCTCTGTTTGTTATCTGTTCTGGTTATATGTATTAATTACGCTAGTGAATTGGGGATGAAGAAAGTTATATTTAAAGGAAGTGTACCCACATTTGTGTGAAGGCAGAGTGGGAAACCATCTTCAGTAGACCCAACTGGAATTTGAACTCCGATCTCCCTGCCATCAGTAGTCTAGGCTCTAGCTATAGTGACGTCTTAGACCATGTGGCCACTGAGGCAGGTCTGATTTAAGCCATGCTGTTATAATATATTCCTTGTGTGTAAAAGACACGTATGCTTTCCATGGCAATCCAACTATATGCAAAGGATACTTTGCCTTTTAACCAATAAATTTATTATTCAAGGTCAGTTTCAGAATGTTGCATCATGGATCTCTACACACCTTTGATATGTGCACACCATATTGCACTGTGGCCGCCTCAAGGATACACAGCCTCCGTCTGTTCAGAGAGTCAGTTGGGATTTTGTTTCATAACTAAATATAATCAACACAAATGGTGGAATTAATCAATGGTAACAGATGACAGCCATTTAAAGAAATTCATTTGATCATAATTGAAAAATGACACCTGGACACAGGAGTCGAACTCCGGACAAATGACCCGCTAAGTCAAGGGTTATGGTTTCAATTCCCATGTTTAGCTGTCATTATAAGTAATAATCGTTAATGAGAAAGAATAGATGTTGAAGTAATTTTAAAAAGCTATTATTAGGATTACCTAAAATATTTATTATTTTTGCACCGCGTCGTACTACCCGACCGGTCTTTTCGCACTTTAATGGTGTTGGGAGGAGAATCTTAGGTTAAATGTAACCTCATTTAGGTGGAGGAAGACTAGGAAGTCATTTAAGAAAAAACACTCTCAGTATGTACGGCCGATTGACAACCTCGCCAGCAAAGCAAATTTCAACGTACTTGGCGAGAATAAGCTAGTGTTCAAGTGCTGAAGAGTTAGAAATACGTTTAAAACCTTAGCACAGTGAGATAAAAGGTAAATAAATAAATAAAAACAAACTCCTATATAAAAATGTAATTTTATGTGTAGTAGTAAATATTTAATAAGTATTCAATCGATCGATCGTATTGAAATATTTCCACGTTCATCTATAGCAAGTTATTAATAGTCAAATATAAAAAAATCAAACAGTTGCAGTTAATAGGTTTGGAAAATTTGATACATATAACTTCATCAGTTAAAACAGCTTTAAAAGCAATTAAAAGAGTAATTTATAAAAAAAAAAATTTGAAAGTGAAACACAATTAGAATCAGTTATGCTGAGAAAAAGGTTTTTTTTTTCCAAAAATGTTTCGATGCACAATTCCCCTTAACTGTCCTCAGAAGGTTTGGGGAGACTTCTCATAGTCTACCATGAGGCTACGCCACTAATAATAAGACCAATAATAAATTTACTATTCCTACCCTGGTGGAAAAAAAACCCACCCACACACACACACACACACACACACACACACACA
>CABFWO010001566.1:104924-116822 GCA_902155825.1 Timema genevievae | reverse complement strand
GAGGTAGGAGAAGGTGAAAAAGGACTCGGTATTTTAAAGAGTGAAGTGTAGATGGCCATAAAGGACAGGAGAGGAAGGAAAGCTGCTGGAGATGACGACATACCAGCTGACCAACTGAAAGAACTGGGAAATAACGGCGTAATGACTCTGACAAATCTTAGGATCTATGATATAGCAGAATGGCCCAAGCACTTTCTAGACATAACAATGGTGGGTCTAAAGAAGAAGAAACAAGCCAAGAAATGCAGTGACAAGAGAACTATCAGACTCATCTTTCATGTGGGGAAGATCGGGGCAAGAATACTCAACAAGCTGCTGGAACATAAAATATAAAGTGTGAAAGAAGACCAATTTGGATTCAGAAAAGGAACAAGAGATGCCATCAGGATGCTGAGAATAATTTCAGAGAGAGTGATGAAAGTTGGTTTCATCGAATGGCAAAAGGTGTTTGATAAAGTGAAGTGGAAGAAACTGATGGAAATAATCAAGAAGATCAGCATCAACTGGAGAGGACAGAAGTCTGATTGCAAATATGTGTCTGGGACAATGAGCTAAGGTGAGGCTAAATGACGGAGAGACCAACAGCGTAGAGATAGGTAAAGGAGTTAGGCAGGGATGCTGTTTGTCACCCGATCTGTTCAACTTATATGGAGAGTGGCTGGTCAGGGAAGCCCTGGAGTGATATGGATATTTCAGGATAGGAGTATGCATCATTATCACAGTAAAATATGCAGATGAATTATCATCATCACCATCACCATCACCATCACCATCACCACCATCACCATCACCATCATTATCATTATTATTATTATTATTATTATTGTCTCAAAACAGGTCCATTCTTTTTGTCAGTGACCTCTCCCTGATCCAACCATGCTGGCCAAAAATCGAGTAAAGTTTCAGGAAATGATGGACCGGCTGGTGGTGGTAGGGAGAAAATAATGCATGGAGATCAACAGTGAGAAGTCAAAATTGATGTTTATTTAAAAACTGAAGAGCCGCTGAAAATCAAAATTGGAAATCAAGAATTACAAAACATAGTAAAGTTCAAACTTACCTGACCTGAGAAGTCTGCTGACAAAGGGTGCCTTTTGTACCAAGGAAATTAGGTCAAGATTCACCATGGCCAAGGAAGCTTTCAACAAGAAGAGGTTACTGCTGACCAGCAAGTTTAACTGAGGAAGAAAGTGACGAAATGCTACATTGAGCTTTGAAATGTAGTACTGGAGGAGCTTTGAAATGTAGTATTGGAGGAGCTTTGAAATGTAGTACTGGAGAAGAATTGAGAGGATCAGATGAACAGAGAGGGTGACAAATGAAGGTCCTAAGAAGAGTGGGTGAGAAAAAAAACATTTTGGATGTGATTCTTCAGTACCTACAAATCAAACTGAATTGAACACATCCTTAGGAGGATCTGTCTTCTACACGTCGTCATAGAAGAAAAAGTTTATGGAAAAAGGCGCTTAGGAAGGAGGAGAATCCAAATATTTTATGTCTTGAAGGAAAAAAGGAGATTCTGGGAGCTGAAGGAGACAGAGGCGGTCTAAGTTTACCGACAAAAAAAAAAGGACCTGTCGTAAGACAAAACTAATAATAATAATAATAATAATAATAATAATAATAATAATAATAACTTGCCTCAGTGGCATAGTTAGCTAACGTGCTAGTTTCATTTTGAGCTAAACTGCCGAGGACAGGGAGATCAAGATTCACATCCGGCTCGGGTGAGCTGGGGGTGGTTTTTCCTAAATGGTTTGCCACTCTCCTTCCGCACAAATGCGGATTCACTTCCTTTATACTCAACCTTCCAAATTCCTAACCCATTAGTGTAGACTGAATTAGTATATAAGCATATAACCTGAATGTGTAGTAAGACGCGGTTCTATATAAAAAATAAAAAAAATTTGACCATGATCCTGGCATGAGAGGAAGGGGCACCGAATTTAGCGAATGGTATTTCATCATAAGCAACCCAAATAATCTTTAGATGAAAAATATATTCTTGGCATTTTCTTAAATGCTTTCATACAGCCATAATCTAATATAGGTACAAGAAAAAATATTGGAAAACTGCTTTCTCTTGCACACACACACACACAAAAAAGGTGATTTAAAAATGGATACAAGCACTGGTTACAAGAACACATTCCCTGAATAACATGTTGAGGGACACCAGTTTTGTAACGAATGCGAAGATGGGATGTAATAAATTGAAAAAAAAAACTATTTTGTAGCATTAGATCAGCTAATTTATGAAACCAAAGTATTAGAGATGAAATAGAATAACCTAAATTAAAGTAACATTTTTATAACTGTTGAAAATAAAAACAAGGATGGCTAAAGTTCAATCTAACACATTAATGTTATTTTATGTTGTCAATTTAGGAGCATAGTCTTGAATTGAGTCACTAATATTCTTGCCTTCGTTTAATAGTTCCGTCTGTAACTGCAATTCCATTTGTTTTTGTTCGGGCCTCAGCACAGTAAAATATCTGTAAAATCGCATTCCTAACAAATAAGACCCATAAACAGTAATTCCAACACAAGTCAATACAACACCTTTGTGCATTTTATCAAGTATTTTATTGGCTGTTCGTCGCTTGATCATGGTTAGATTTTGCGTTAAAAATTTTCCAAAGATTGAATCAGCTGTGAACTGTATGACAGAATAAAGTAGTTTAGCCAACATGTTAAGGGAATATGTTAAACCATTTTAATAATATTAGCGCCAGTGATCTCTATAAAATAGAGATCAATAAGTAACGCTAACGTAGCACTTTAAGCTCCAATTCATGAAGGGTAAACACTTTCCAGGAAAATTATGTTTAAATATAGTTAGTTGACCAAATTGATGCGAAATAATAATATAATAAACCAATTCACAAAATAGTTTAAGTATGAAATTGAATGTAGGGGTATTTAAAAAAAATATTAATAGAAACCTTAAATTTCTGTACAAGTATGTACCGTGATATGGGTCACGCTCTTAAACGTTTAAAACTAACTATACCTCAGTTTTAGCTTCTGTGGTGCTGACTGACAGCTCACAGCTGATTTCTGACGGCTTTGAAAAGCTACCAGACCAAATTATGTATCCCTACGCCGAACCATATGATCTGCAAAAACCATGTCTTTATCAGTTGTCACTTCTGACGGTCAAAATTTAGGTATATACCTAACTGTTGACTTTCAGAAGTCAGCTGTGAGCTGTCAGTCAGCACCACAGAAGATAAAACTGAGGTATAGCTTTGTTCCCGGCCAACTGATATTAAAAACATTTAATTTGGTGCCACTGGTAGTTGATCTACATTTTGCCCAAAATCGTTTAGAATAAAAGTCGTGTTGATGAAAGTGACTCATTGACTTACCTTGAGGCAAGATGTATGATTTTTACAAGTAGAAAACCATCAATCTTAGGGCCTTAAAAATATACCAAAATTTGTTCCAATTATTTGTCAACTCTAGCAGTAGTGGTGAAAACAACTAAGTACTATTTGACATTTTTACATTGGTGTGTGAATCTGCAAGAAAATTTGGGAACGTGTAGTTAATCAACACCAAATTTAGAAGAGATTGGCGGAATAATTAAATCTCTCCCAGGGATGTTAACATTTAAGTTCATATAAAAATACTAACAAAATTAGTAAATGCATATAACATTAATGATTACCTACTATAATCTATAACAAATATAATTATTTATATAATTTTATATTCATATTAAACTTAATAAAAACCATTCAAAATCTTTTTTAAAACTCTTAAAATAAAAATGTCAATACTTGGTTATTTATGTGCAAGCATGATTGTTTAATACTTCTTAAAATATTTAGGCTATTATTTTAAATTATTTAGATTAATTTGACAACCCATATTGAAAGGTTGATTAAAAATACGGTCATTTAGAGATATTAATGCCATCTAGTAGTTCACAGAAACATTTGTAGCTATATGTAAATAGTTTCTACAAAAAAGCTTTCGTGTAAGAAGATATAACACTTTGAATATAAACCTATTATCCAAAAGAAAAAAAAAACCTTTGTCAATTTTGTTTTCAATAAAACCATCCATGTCAACTGATACGGGTGTGTTTTGGTTGACATGTTAATACAACCAGTGATTGCATCATATGTTTTCATAACTAACAGCAATTCCGTACAGCAGTTTTATTTCTAATTTGAAATTTGTAATATTGCTCATACAAGTCATGGCACTGGTTTTATCAATGAATTCAAGCATTGTCTGTCGATTTAATATCTATTAAAGTTGGTTGGATTGAGAATAATAGTCGGGTGCCCTGAAAGTGGTTATGAATGTCAACCAGTCTGACCCACACAACATCAATGCAGCAGTGAAGCAATTTTTTTTTAACATCAGCAAGGCGGGAAATTAAGTTAAAATTCACTAATAATGTACTGAGTTCATTATAATTGCACTGATATTGATGTATGGAACACATATTAAAGACCTTGGAGGCATTCAATTATTAGGAATAAGACCAAGCTACCCACCGAAATTTCTTTTCAGCAGCTATATTATGGTCCAAGTCCTTCAAATCCTGCTGAAATTAAGGGCCTACAAGGATTTAAGGTGTTCTTGGAGGCTCATATTATATGAATCTATTAACAATGGGGAACCAACTAGCAAAGAAAATTATGTTAACGTTGTTTTATACAACAGAAATTCTGCACGCATTTTATGGACCAAAGTAACAATAGGGACTTTACAGAAACTTTGTCTTTGTAGGTATTTCACTAGCCTTTTAGCTTTGAAATTTATTATGTGTGTATTATGTTTCTCTTGATATTTTCTGTTTGCTTAAAATACCAACAATAATAGAAATTAAAATACACTAAATTTCATGTCTCATTGCGATACTGTTTATAAGTGCTTGGAAATAATATGTTTAATTATAACTAGATATATTTGGTTTACTATTGTAATGCTATAAATATAATCAATAACTATCCTCAGACATTTTAAAAATGCATTCCCTAACAATTTTCTTACAAAAACACCCCTTAACAACTGCATACATTTTTTCAAACCGTATTACAACTATTAATTTGTAATATAGACCTTAGACTACAAGCGTCCATCCATTGTCCATCCAGTTTTTTTTATAGAGATCAATGCTTTCTATCTATCATTATTATCTTAGTTTCTATTAGGTAATTTTGATTTTTCTCAGTTGGAAAATAAAAGAAGTTCTGGTGTGCGCGACCCGTTTACGTGTCTTTTTTTTATTATTGTTAAGCTAGCATCTTTTATTTAAGAGTAGTGACTAAAATAATCAATATGTCATCATTTCAAAGTATTGTTATTTGTGTATTAATTGTTTGTTTTCCATTTTCTTCATCTTTATATTTTCATATCGCTGAAACCGAGCGGAAATGTTTCATCGAAGAAATTCCAGATGAAACGACAGTAATAGTAAACTATAAGGTAGAGTTGTATGACCCCAAAAGTGGTGGTTTCATGCCTTCCAGCTCTGGAATTGGTATGCACGTTGAAGTTCGCGATCCAGACGACAAGACGATTCTTTCTAGGGTTTACAAATCGGAAGGAAGAATATCTTTTACTTCTCAAACACCCGGGGAACACATCATTTGTCTTTACTCCAATAGCAGCAATTGGTTCAGTGGGACACAGTTGAGGGTTCACCTTGACATCCAGGTAGGCGAGCACGCCATTGACTACGCCAACGTTGCCCAAAAGGAGACGCTCTCCGAACTACAACTACGGATCCGACAACTGCTTGATCAAGTCGAACAGATCACCAAGGAGCAGAACTACCAGAGGTACCGGGAAGAACGATTCCGCCAGACCAGTGAAAGCACGAACCAGAGAGTGTTGTGGTGGTCCATCACGCAAACTTGCATCTTACTTGCCATGGGTGCTTGGCAAATGAGACATCTCAAGAGCTTTTTCGAAGCAAAAAAACTGGTTTGAGCGAAATCAATTTTGTATTTGAAATTTATACTTAAATTACATTTTTATTTTCCGTGTGGATACTTTTTTCTGGAACAAAGATTTGCTCTCCTATGCATTAATATACATGAAACTGCTACCATCCCTTTTGTTGTAAGCTACTATAGGCCCTAGTTCTTAGATTACTAAATAATGTTATTAAAAATCACATTTTAGAGACTTTTTTTAAGCCAGTATAATGCTGGCATCACAATCAACTTAATGTTAAGAAAATAGCGTGTAATCAGGACATATGTACTGTAACATAGCTCTAGCAAATCACAGACAATTTTTAACCGTTTCAGAACAAATTGTTCACTAAAATGGAACTCGTGCATTTTGGGATGATTAGGCTGGTATTAATGCTTGCAACATAAAGCTTACGGGTACTACTAAACCAGGTACGAGAAGAGGCTACAACATTTTAGTGGAAGTCCCTTCTACAGACTTCGTATCCATAGTTCCATCCGTGGTACTTAGAAATTTTAATAGTGTCTACACCATCCAATATATAGGCTTACTTGAAATGTAGGTTAAATAGCATACAATCACAATAGATACCTTTATTTAAAACACTATTGGAACTAGGCCTATCAAACGTTTAGTTAGCAACAGATGCTTTCGCTGCCATTGGTGCTTTTTAATTCAATGCGCTCTTACATATTTACTTAACTGTGATTGGTATCTCGTATAGACTAGTCCTTATAAAAGTAAAATTGACCAACCTCCATGGAGTATGGACCATGATAAGGTTACGGATCGGGACTAGATAGACAAAGCAATCTGATACTGTGGCATCAATTTATTAAGGACCATGGGCCTACTGATATGGAATCTGTAGATGGGGATTTAAGGAGATGCGAATGTACTGACTACACTTAAAATTTTCTGCATACCATATCTGCAAACAAAATGTAGGCCTATTACAAAATAGCTGTATTGACGTTGCTCACAACATGTTAAGGTGGCAGAAACACGTGGGATACACTTCATGCAACGTGAAAGTTCTCCCCTGAACAACTCTTAAGTTACCAGCAAGTTAACTTTGCTGCTTTGGTGGCTGCATGGCCTAAGGCGACCCTTTCATGTATGATTAGACTGCTGGTGACGAGGTATGAGTTTGAATCTTGGTCGGGTGTACTGAGAGTGGTTTTTTCCAAAATGATTTTCCACTCTCCCTCCACGTAAATGTGGCTACACTTCCTCTGAATTCAACTTTCTTCATTCCAAACTCATAAATGTAATTAGCACTCATGCGTGTAACCTGAACATGTAGTAAGATGCGGTGCTAAAAAAAGTTAACTGCATTGTGATAACATTTTTTTTCACTTTATCTTACTAACTGTTCAGGTTATGATAATCACTTTAATGGATTTGGAAAGAAAAAGGAAGCATTTTAAAGGTAATTTTCTGCATTTATGAGGAAAGAGAGTGGGAAACCATTTAGAAAAAAAACAAACACTATTAGTAGAGCAGACTGGGATTTAAGGGGATCTCCCTGTTATTGGCAATCTATTCTATTACAAGTGTGACACCTTTAACCATGAACCCACCAAAGCAGGTGCTTCCATTTTAAAACACGAGTAGAATCTTTTGATAACGTACGGTATACATTTTAATGAACGTTAAGTTATTGTGATCCCGGCATTACACCAGGCTATCAAACACAAGATGTTAGTTCCAATTTGATTTGTTCCACCTCCAGGTCTTTTATACATAAATTATGTCAGAAAATGCTCATGTAAGGTCATCTTTGTATGGTATAAAAAAAACACCTAAATAATATTCATCTGTCCTTAGCCAACGTGTGTTTATTGTTATTAGTAATGCATTTTTGTAGTAATCTTGTCTTCCTACAAAATTAATGCATTCAAGACCCTCACCTCCTGAAGTTGTAAGATTACATATAGAATTGGAGGGTTGTGTAACTGTTTGAAAATACTCCACGGCAACGCCGCCGTTAGTGATGATTGTGCCAACATTTGCAGCTAGTGTCATGGTGTCTGCACAACGAGCCCTCTAGCCGTTAGTCTCGGTTTTCAAGACTGGAGCTACTACTTATTAATCAAGTAGCTCCTTGCCCGCTTCGGTGGCCACATGATCTTAACGCGCTACTCTCGTGTTGGACTAGACTGCCGAAGACGGGGAGTTTGGAGTTCGGGTGCACTGAATGAAGGTGGTTTTTTCCACTCATTCCACGCAAATGTGGGTGTATTTCCTCTAAATTAAGCCTTTCTAATTCCTAACCCATGTAATTAGTACATAGTTGTATAACCTGAACAAGTAGTAAGACGCGTTGCTATAACAAAAAGTAGCTCATCTGTCCACATGAGGCCGAGTTTGACTCCGTTCCAGACTGTTTCACAGAAAAATCCTGAAGCGCTGGGGATTGAACCAAGGACATTTGTATCTGTAGCCAGGAACTCTCATTGTGAATAAGAGATTAAAGAAAAAGGGTGTAAATATATTGTGACCTGTTTATATAGGGCTCCTCGCTATTATTATCTTTTGTAGATACTTGAAATTAATTTTTCATAACATTTGCAAGAAAAAAAAATCTCATGGGATTGTGCCAAATAGCAAAAGTTTTGAGTTTAGAATTTCACCACTAATCATGTTTACACAGTTGGCCTGAATCCTTTCACCAAGATACCAAAGATGGTTCATGTAGTGTTGCTAGCGCATTCATGGTTTGGTTAAAACTGTGTTAGCGTTGTTTGATAACCTTTAATGCCCTCAAAGGTGATCACATGGGGCCAAGTGTCGGATGGGGACTGTACACTTTGTTAGAATCTTAAGAGACATGTTTTCTTTTGTTATAAATTACAACAATAAAAAATAGATTAAAATTATTAATAAACCCAACAAGAATATGGAGATTCGAATAATACAAATACTAAGATCGTTTGTAGATTTACTAATATGGTATTATAAAGTTAAAAATGTACTCGCCTAAATCGCAGAACAATGTACTGTGCCATATTGTGTATTTTATGCCTGGACATGGCTCCAAAAGTATTTTGGAAGGCAATAATCAGGGTTTATTATTATAAACCAACCCAACCTAACAAAACCTAATCTCCATGCGCCAACAACTAATCAACTTGATTAGCTAGGATGGCTAATAGTGTTAAAATACACTTTTTAATGTTTTTGAAACTATATTTAATGATATTGGAATGGAATAGGACCTAGGACACAGATAAGGATATACCAAATCTTCAGCCTTACAGAAGTTTTGCCACACTACTTGAACCAGGTTGTGTTCATCAACACTGAGATGCGCTAGTGTCAACGCTAACTGATAAAAGCACTTCCAAATGTGCATTTGTTCAACGACTTACTCTTAACTGGTTTGTAATAAAAGGAATATAGTACAGTGGAGCGTCGTTAATCCGGATCGATCGGGACCCATCCGGATTACTGAATTGTCCGGATTTTCAAATGTGCTTTCACTAACTTTATACATACGTAATGTATTGACTAGAGGATACATGACGCTCAGGAGTCTACTGTATTGCAAAATAGAGGATGAAAGGTTCGAAAAATACAGTACACAAAATATTTGAATAAAGTATATTGAATAAGAACATGTACATTATGTAATTTAGATTAGCAACTCTACAATACTTTTTAGAAAAAAAACCTAACAAGAATCTACAGTAATTAATGGAAACTTATTGGGTAAAAATGTTCTCCCCTACCTGCTCTCATCGCCGATCCGGATTTGCGACGCTCTACTGTAATTGTAATGGGCAGCCTGCATAAGCTCGTGGTGAGAGAAGATTATGTGAAGAGGGAGTTTGAACACTAGCTGAAACTAGCTTTGTGGAAGCTGGCTGATTGACTCAAGATGGATTTTGTGTTCTCTCTCTAGTGAAACCATGTTTGAAATGAGCTTTTTTTTTATATAATGTACTTTGATGGTAGCTAGCGGTACCCGTGTTGATAGACTCAAGCTCTCCAAGCGATGATTTTAACTAAGTGGCTGTGAGTCTGGTCTATACCCTCGTCTATGACCTAAGAGCAAGATGGCGTGTCCATAGGTTATTTTGGTGTGAGATAATTTAGAGCGCTATCAAACTAAAAGAAAAAAAATAATAAAAAACTTAAAAATTGTTGGGCCTATGTCTGTATAATAATAATAATGTATGATCATTAACAAAGAAACACATATATTCCTTCCATTCAAACAAAATATTTTATGACCTGTCACACACATTTTACTGGATTGTTGGTGAGGAGGAGGTTAATGTTTGCATCTCAACCGAGTTTATTGGGTTTTGTTTTCCACTTGTGATTAAACTATGAATTCTCATACACACTCAATGCTAATGTACTTTCGTTAAACTGTTCTCTCCATATTTTAAGCCTTGAAAACCTTTAACTCATCAACGTTTCCAGCCTGTGGCCTGGTCAGTTTAGTATAATCCTCCATCTTACTGTCCTTTTACCATTCTTCTCCCCTCACTAGCACACTTACTGGGATCTGCTTTTCCAGTCTTTTATCTACACACTTCATTTCCATGATTTTCTTTGGTATCCTCCATCCTCATTACATACCCATACCATCTCACACCTGCTTTCCTCTACTATCTCATGTACTCTTAACATCCACATTACATGCCCATACCACCTCACACCTGCTTCCTCTGCTATCTCATGTACTCTTAACATCCACATTACATGCCCATACCACCTCACACCTGCTTCCTCTACTATCTCATGTACTCTAACATCCTCATTACATGCCCATACCATCTCACACCTGCTTTCCTCTACTATCTCATGTACTCTTAACATCCACATTACATGCCCATACCACCTCACACCTGCTTCCTCTGCTATCTCATGTACTCTCTGTACCCCAACTCTTGCCTGGACAACTTCATTCCTAATCCTATTTCTCAAAAAGTCATTCTCCAGACCTCCATTTTCCTGGCCTCTCATATCCAATGTCCACGTTTCTGCTGCATATGTAACTATGAGTACAAAGTATGCTCAATATAGCACTTGCAGTTTTTAACCATACTTATAAAACTTTACTTACATATCAGAAATAAACATACATTTCCTTTTGAGGTTTTCTAGTTCAGAACATTTTGTCAGTCTTAACAAGATACACATAGAAGGACGGCTTTTGCCGCCCTAGGCAATTAATGAAACTGCCACCCTCACCTCTCAAAACATAAAAAAATCACCTAATTTTTTATGTGTTTAAATAAGAAAAAACATTATTAAAAAATAACCACACAAAAATAAAAATTACATCAAAGAGTAATAACAATAAATTGTTTGTATCTACTGATCGCCCACATCGTTCTAGAACGTACAGATCATACACTACTTGGAAAACAAACGGAAGAGAAGAAATCAACCAGATTTTAAGTTATTTTTATATTAATTTTTCAACAACTTTTTGCAAATAAAAAATTAGGCCTACAGTAAAAAAATTGGACAGATTTAAATGCTTTACAATGCAAAATATAATTTTAAAGTTATCATTTTCAATGGGTAGTACAATATCTAATTTTTGCTGCCCTAGGCAACTGCCTCCCTAGTACACATATACAAGTCATGTTCAATAACTCTTTTTGTTGTTGTTGGAAAGTTCAATCTTCATCTAAATGAATTATTCCCTTCTCTATTTGCTGTACTAACTATTGTGATTTTAACATATTTCCTTAAAATTCACACTTTCCCTCCTGTTCTTGTAGGTTAGTGACAGTAACACTTAGGGCCAGTTTCATAGTCAGATTTAGTACGCCTCAAGTGCGGCGCTAAACTAAATACAAGACGTCACCTACCTGAAATTGAATGGAATGGGCCAGTTTCATAGTCAGATTTAGTACGCCTCAAGTGCGGCGTTATACTAAATACAAGACGTCACCTACCTGAAATTGAATGGAATGGGCCAGTTTCATA
>CABFWO010001566.1:72905-99549 GCA_902155825.1 Timema genevievae | reverse complement strand
TTTTTTTTCCCTCTATTATTATTATTCTTTCATTTTGTCTTATATTCTTCTAGCTTATAATCATGAACCCACAGACTTACTGGCTTTCACAAATCAGAAACCTTTCATCCAAATTGGCAGCTGTAAAATGCCACATTTTTTTCTTACAAATCTGTATAAACCTAGGCTTAATTCCAACTGGTCTTACCATAAAACCTGCCATTACTACGATCTTAGTATTTAAAAACGTGCTTAATATAGGTGATCACGGAACTGGGCAAAATTAGTTTTCACAATTAAGGGAAGACTGTATACAATTCTCTAGTGCTAAATTATAGAATGATGTCTTAAGCAGAGATAGGTTGGACTCTTTTCTCAAATTCAATCAAATATTAATTTTACCTACAAATCTCAAATCTGAATCTTAGTAAACATGACAAAGATAAGGGGTTAACAATTCAGATTTAAAAATAATTAAGTCTTTCTTTAATCCTTTTTATATCCTTAATCAACTGAAGTTCACTTAACGTTCACCTAATCTAAAGGTTTTTCTGTTTTCAAACGGAAGCTATCACAATGCAGTTAACTTAACATTCACTTAATAATTTTTTTAAGCACCTTGTCTTACTGTTCAGGTTATACGCTTATGTACTAATTACACTAATGGGTTAGGGATTAAGAAGACTTAATTTAGAGGAAGTGCATCCACATTTGTATGGAGGGAGAGTGGAAAACCATTAAGGAAAACCACTCTCAGTGCACCCGACCGGGATCAAACCTCGATCTTGCCGTCTTGGTCAGTCTAGTCCAACAGTGCGTTAAACCACACACATTTAAAGAGTTGTCCAATGGAGAATTTTAAAACTTTGTAGCCTCTCGTTACACTTTATTTCGATGCTTCCGTAAGCTTGTATTGGGAGTATTTGTTAGCCTGGTCAGCTTGTGTTTCACTTTAGTGAACAATTCGTTTTATTATTATTATTATTATTATTATTATTATTATTAGCACCGCGTCTTACTACTCGTTCGGGTTATACGCAAACAATTCGTTTTCAAATGGTTCAAATTTACTTCTGTTTTATGCTCGGGGTATTTACGTTACAATGATCCTGATCAGACAATGTGTTTATTTACGTTATGTGAACATTAAGTTTGTTGTATTCCTGGCATAAGGAGAGACAAAAAGTTATAGTAAAAAATTGAACTATGCACAAATGAAAATCAAACAAAACAAGAAAAATGTGCAACACACAATCGATGACTAAGTTATTTTATAAAAAACTTTCTTAAATGTTAACATAACAACCTCACAGTCGTTGCTTGTAAGAAAGATGGAAGAAAAATTGAATAAATTACATTGGAATGACTCCTCAGTTTCAAATGCCATAGACAAGAAATACTGCGAAATTCAATACCCACATTTTTAGAAGATTATCGTGAAACATATTTATGGTACAAGCTGACCCATTTACTAAAAAGAAAAAAAAAAGAGATAGGAAACAATTAGTTTAGTAAGTAGGTAAATAAAGAGCCTAATGGCTAGAATACCAAATGACACAGCAAATCGAAACACCTAATTAGTAATTACATACAATACAAAGGTAAAAATGGCCCCAAATTGCTGGATTGAATGTATTTTTGAGAGGGAGATAGAAGGGCGAAGCCTGATAAAGCTGTCTCACAGTGAAAGTTTGCGAGAGTATTATGGGTTTTGCTCACCAGGGATAGGGAACCTATGGCATTTAGGCCACACGTGGCCTTATGAGGCGTTTGGTGTGATTTTTTTTGTCAATTACATAACTTTATCATTTATAAATGATATATTCTCAAATGGTGTGTATTTTAATTAGTTGAAACTTAAAAATAAAAACATTGTTATTTTTAAAGCATAATGTAAAAAAATTAACTGCTTTTATCTGTCTTTGGTTGGTGCACTATCATATTTTGATAGCGCCGTACAAAGCTTCAAAACCATTATCAGCTTTGACTTCCTTCATAAAAAAATTTCGGTTTCAACAATTACAAAGCTTTGTCATAAAACATTTTCCTTTAGTGCATTAACTTAACAAAATACCTACAAATTTTGTTAAAGCATAAAACTAGAAAAAATATTCAAACTTTGAGGTGCAGCTCCCCTATATTTTTACGAAATTGAAGTGACATTGCAGCCTTCCATGCCAACCCCCACCCAGGAAAGCAGGGCTTCTATCCTTTCAATTCCCAACAATTTAGCCTCGCCAATGTTTACTCCGTCAATTCTCATATTGACAAAATTAATAATAAGTCTCTATAAGGAAAACCTCTTTTCGCTTTATGAACGCACAACGCAACTTCCTAAAGGAGGAGGGGGGGAAAAAAATAAATAAAAAAAATGGAAAATTGTAAAGAATGATAAGACACATAGATAGGAACTTGTAAAAGGTATAACATAAAGGACAAACACAGGAAAAGGACATTGGATGCGAATATATAATATATCTGTAAAAGGAAAACCTCTTTTCACTTTATAAGGTAATTGTATATTATTTGGAAGAAGGTTTAGGAAAGGTGGATAGAAACACATAAAAAGGATAAACACAATGTGGTGTTTACAATGAAAAAAAAGAACAGTTCACACTTTACATTGTTGCCATTGGACAAAGAGGAAATGGTTTCCTCTTTTAGTAAGTTGCGTTGCGTGTTTCAAACTCCTTCCTGATGAGTTCCGATAGAATGAAACCTAGGTCGGGGGAAATGGGCAGTAACAATCAATTTTCTTCAAGAGGCAACCATTACTTCTTTGTCCAATGGCAACAATGTAAAGTGTGAACTGTGTCCTTTTCATTGTAAAAGCCATATTGTGTTTGTCCCTTTTATATGCTTCTATACACCTTACCTAAACCTTCTTCCAAATAAAATAAATAATAATAAATCCACTTTTTCAATTGAGAGCAAACCCGAATCAGATATATAGTTGAATTGAAATAAGTTTTTTGTTGTTGATTGTTTTGAGCGGGAAAAAAAAAACTATATTGGGCTCATTTATCTAACTTTTAAACACTAAAAAAACCCATGTAGAATGCATTTTATTGTACAATTGCTTATAGTTTTACACTAAGTTGATAAATCCAGTTACAATCACAACTTGCAATTTTATTTACTTTAAGATTTTTTCCATTAATTTGTTAAGTAAAAAAGCAACTAAGAATCTCAATGATTGAACATATAATAAGAGAATTTAACAGACAATATTATATTAATATCGACAAAGCTTTGTAGGTATCAAAGACAGGATTTTTTCGAATCAAAGTCGAAACCAATATTTCTTTGAAGTGAAGCCAAAGCTGTTTTTGTTATTGTTGAAGCAAAGTTTAATTATTTTAAAGTTTGTATACCCCTAGCAAACAGTATTTTTTAAAGTTGATAATTAGAGAATGGTTTAACATTTCAACTGGTAGAAAAAGGCAAAGTTAAACAGGCAATAGGTTCAAGGCAACTTTAAGAGCAAGTACACCACCAGGGATAAGAGTCGCCAGATTATAATAAATAAAATTGGTGTCCCTAAAAAATTGTATATGCTTCATGCCTTCCCATCCTTTTTTCAAGGATTCTATAAAACAGCAGTTGATCATTTCTATGAATAAGCCTGCATGAATATCAGCATACCATTTATATTTGCAGTTTATATATTTGAGCAATGACTCAAATTTGAGCACAAAGATAAAGTATTTGATAAAGTCTGTTGTTCATTTTCATGACATTGCAGACCTAAAAAAAAATTATTTGTACTTTAAATGTTGCAAGTGAGCCAATAAAGTTGGTCGAAGTAGTACATAATTTTGGAAGTAGGCTCCTAATACTTAAAATGTGATTGCCATTAAAAGCTCAACATTAGGACTAATGATAATGTCATGAATTCAACCCCGTTTTGATCTTAAAGTTACTTCACGGATTGATCGGGATCAGATGCCGACCAAAATACCGTATTGACCTGAATATAGGGCACGCTTTTCTCCCAAAAAAAAGTATTTATAAAACCCAAGCGCGGTCTTTAACCGCACCCTTAGATAATATCCAACAAATGTTGTATCTTTTAAGGACTGCATTTAGTTATACTGACATTTTATATAATAGCCTCAATAGATGGTGGTAACTCGGCCATCTAATAAGACAAGTTATAGCAATACAATTTAAAATCTAAGCAATGTGGAAATAGTGGGGATTCATTTTTGGACACAAATAACATTTTCCTACCAAAGTGATCGGAATTTTTTTAGGATGTGGCCTATATTTGGGGGCGGCTTATTTCCAGGTCAGTACGGTATTATCAACCTCTATGTTGTGTGTAATTTGGTGTCCCTAGACACTGTGTTCTTCAGTCAAGTGTGTAGGCTCTACTTACTATCCTATTCTTTTTCACTCTAAGATAAAAAAAAATTATTAGAAAGTACTAGCTGGGAAGTATTTTTTTTACACTAAGTAACCTTCCCCCTTAAAAAAATTACTTTGAATAATAAAATGTAAATCTTGGGTGTACTACGAATTGTAAATTGAGTGATACAAATACATTATAAACACATTGTAACCTACACACACTCATACGCACACACACACAAACACACTCAACAAATTTGACTAAGCACTCTTGATTTTGTTTTACAAATTTACAACATTGTTATTGTTATTATTATTATTATTATTATTAGAGGTGTGCAAGCACTAAAAAAATTTGAGTACTCGGGATTTTCAATTTTAGTACGAAAATTTTCAATTTAAGTAATTTGATTCAATTATGAGACATTATTTCGTTGCAAATCAAAGTCCCTCATTACTTATTTTTGTATAATTTAAAAATAAATAACTTAACTTGTACAGCTGTATTAAGTTTATTTAAAAATTCAAATTTATGTGATCATAATTAAAAAAAAAGAGCCATTCTCAAAAAAATTAAGTTTGTTAGTTAATGGTTTATGTGAGGGTCTATTAGAGAACCCAGCTTGAAATATTTCTAGTACAAATACCGGCTCTATATTACTTGAACTCGAAAAAAGAAAAGACATGTTTTCATTAAAACTCAACTCGGCAAAGTGAAAGAAGCATACTTGCACATCGCTAATCATTATCAATTCGTAATATAAGGAAGAAGGTGTAAATTCCATTTTTTTTGACATACAAATGTGTGACATAACTAGATACTATCTACAGAAATCTCACTGCTCAATGACATATTATCCTGAATAATTCCTCAAGTAGGGTGTTTTATACACAATAAATTTCTAAACAAGCCGAAAAACACATGCAGCTTGTACTGAACAAAATACTCATTATGAATGGTTCCGTGTAAAATTGTCTTGAACAAGTCTTATAATCGACATTGTCAGATGGATCCACCCCCCGCCCCCCCTCCTCATGCAACGGTGATTGATTCTCAAACTTCTTTGTTACACTTGGTGAAGGCAACGTTCACAAATTGGTTAGTAGATTATGACAAAGATGCCAAAATAAAATAAAAACCAATCATCATTTCTTGCATTACAGTATCTGAAACAAAAGAAATAAAAAAATAAGTAGGCGTGTGTGAAATCCACTTTTTCAATTCGAAGCAAAGTCGAATATTAATGAAGTGATTTTAGCTAAAACTGTCTGAGCACATTTTAGAGTATATATTATATTTTGAGAGAAGTCTTAAGATAACATTAAAGTCAGTCTGAAAACATTCATAACTTGTGTTATATCTATCATCATAACTCATGATCCCACTATCACAATTATTTTTCCAAAATTTTTTTTTGAAAGAGTGAATTTTTTTTTTTTGGTTATTGTTAAAAGTGTCCCAAGTTGTATAGCAGAGTTTTAATTTTAGCACCGCGTCTTACTACCCGTTCTGGTTATACGCTTAAGTACTAATTACACTAATGGATTAGGGAATTGGGAAGGTTGAATTTAGAGGAAGTGAACCCGCATGTACGTAGAGGGAGAGTGGAAAACCATTTAGGAAAAACCACCCCCAGTTCACCAGACCGAAATTTGAATCTCGATCTCCCCGTCCTCGGTGGTCTGACTCAACACGACTGGCACGTTAGCCAACTACGCCACCGAGGCGGGTTATAGCAGATTAAAGCCCATAACAAATGGAAAAAATTAGCCAAAAAACATAATTCTAGTACAATATATAAAAATGAGGTGGCTCAATGGCTAAATAATTTTATAGTAAAGTAAATTGATAGAACAAAAGAAAAAGGAAAAATAAACTGCTAAGAGTAAATTTGATGAAGAAAGCCCACCTAGGGAAAGAGGAAAAATGTGGAAAGAATCCAATGCACAAAGGTGACATCGTTTTCCTTTCTTCTGTCTTCTATAGTAGAAATAGTCACATACACATTTTAACACAAATAGAATAATATTTTGGCACTGTTGCCTTGTTTGTTATTTGTACTCTCTTCTTTGTGTTTGATAAAGGCAACAATGCCGAAATATTATTCTATATGTGTTAAAATGTGTGTGTGACTATTTCTACTATAGAAGACAGAAAGATGTCACCTTTGTACATTGAATTCTTTCCACATTTTTCCTCTTTCCCTAGGTGGGCTTTCTTCATCAAATTTACTCTTAGCAGTTTATTTTTCCTTTTTCTTTAGTTCTATCAATTTACTTTACTATAAAATAAGTCTAGTACAGGGATGTGTGAAGTCCACTTTTTCAATTCAAAACTAACTCGAATCGAATATATGAAATAGTCTCGAAGCCGAATCAAAGTTCGAATCTTTTTTTGGTTAGTTTTTTAACACTAGAAAAATATATTATGTTGTTTATTAAAGTTTACAATGAAATTACTTAGGATTTTTTTCCAAATAAACATTGTTTATATATATATATAAACATTGTTTATATATATATATATAAACATTGTTTATATATATATATATATAAACATTGTTTATATATATATATATATATATATAAAAAATGGCAATAATTGACCATAAATCGAGTATTTTAGATGTCAATATTTTATTGATGTAGCTTCGAAACCAGAATTATTTTCGAAGTGAAGTCGAAGCTGACATTTGTTTCAAAGTTGAATCGAAAGCTTCGCACACCCCTGGTCTAGTACCAATATAACAGAAATTAATAAGCATTAAAAATGTGCCGTGGGTGAAAAAATCAATCTTTTTTAAATTTCAAAAATGTATTTCTCAAAAACGGGGCCATTAAAAAATCTTTAAAAAAAGTTCATTTAAATACAAAATGGTCAGGTTGAATTTTTGTTTTTTTGTTGATGTGATATCAAATGACACCCGAATTAGAAATGCCCACTTATGTAAAGTATCCTTGGTCATTATCATGGGAAAATGATATGCAAAATTTATTTATAATGTTAATCTCTGTAGAGATACCAATTTTAATCAAAATCAAAAGCTAATTTTGAGAAATTTGATCTTTTCTCTTTTCGAGTTTTCAAATTTAAATAAACTAACCTTAATTTTATAGTCAGATATCTAGATCCAAAAACTCATCTGGAGAGCTTTATGAAAACCTCAGATAAAAAGCTTTAGCCAGAATAGTAAATTGGTTTCGCCTCTAGGCCTAGATATACACACAAATAGATGATGACACAGCAAAAACTACTTTTTCAGCTTCAGCGGATCATAGAACGTTGACAAGCATCAAAATCTCGAATTCCGATTTTTTGATTGCTAGAGAGTAGTAAAAATTTAAGTCACCTTTGACAACCTGAAAAAATTCAATTGGAGTGAAGCATTTGTTCTAAATCACTAATTGATTTTCATATTTTATAAAGAGCATTTAGCAAAATATAATACATATTATGTAATTAACTAAATATGATGGAAATGTATTATTATTAGCAACGCGTCTTACTACCCGTTCGGGTTATAAGAACTTACACTAATGTGTAATGGTAGGGTGATTGTGAAATGAAATGGAGGACCTACAGTTTAACATGGGATCCGAACCACAGTAGAGGCCTGGCATTCCACATATTCACAAGTTGTGATTAACACACGTCTTGTCAGAGATTAAGGAAGGGTTTGGCAATCAGATAAATCTGTGCCGGGACCGAGGATTGAACCCCGGGACCCCCAACACAGAAGTCTAAAACCTTAACCCTAGACCACCATGTCACCGGGATGGAAATTTAACTAATCGAATATTATCAAGTAGAAAAGAAGTATTACACATTTGACGTAATTTTAACTTTCAGGTCCTCATAATTTTACCTAGTATGATTAAACTCTCTAATTTAGCTTATAAGTTATAATTATATAACTTGAAACAATGACCTGTGGGTGGTCAGCCTCCCTAACATTCAGCTAAGGGGATGCTGGAAGACTGAATGACGGGAACAAACACAAATGACGATTTACCTTGTTTAGCTTCGTTGTCCAAATGTCCGCACTTTACAGGAGGACACACTTTCTCCTCTTAACTGGTTCGGGGGGCTCAAGGGCAGCAAGAATGGCCTCGTCAAAAACGTTCTTCAACCCTTTCTGTAAACCAACCCCCCAACAACATTAATATCACAAAAACAACCACATACAAACGAAAATAGCCCGTAAAGATGTGCAAGCAGTCAGTCTCATCGTGTATGGTTTGCCAATGATTGCGGATATTGGGGTCTCAAATTTTGAAAGTGTGTAGTGGTGGTGTTTTTCCTAAATGCATCGTGTCTACTCAACCCGACCAATGAGATTCCCAACTTTCCCTCCCCGACCATTTCCTAAAATTCCAGACTTTATTAAAAATATGTCACATCTTTTACCACCTCCCCCCTCCCATCCGGTTATTATTAATTTTTTTTATGAATAATAATAAGTTTTAAAATGTAAAGAAACAGGTTATTTTATTTGTATTAACATAGTCTACTAGAAATTATAAAATATATTACACAGCTACGAAAAAAGAAAAGAAGTTTGATCACATTGTAATTTATTGATTTAATGAATGATTATTATATTCCATATTATTAGTAAAACAACATTTTCCCAGGTAATTATTTACCTAATTCTCGACTGTTTAGGATAGTGTAGTAAAATGCCTAGAAATTCTGTCCTTACAACATTCTTCTCCCTTCACTTGCACAATTACTGTTATCTACTTCTCCAATCTCACTTGCAGCCCTTTCCCTACAAACTTAAGACTCCCAACACTCTCCTTGGGATACTTTTCTTTCCCATCCTCATTACATGACCAGACCCTCTAACACTTGCTTCCCATTCCTAATCTTGTTTTCTCTGTGTGACAACTAACATGCTCCTCAAAAACTTAATTCCCATGGCCTCCACTTCCCTAGTCTCTTTCACATCCAATGTCCGTGTTTCAGCTGTTTATGTAACTATGGGTATGAAGTACAACCCATCCAGCACTTGCTTAGACTTCAGGGCCTGGAGTCACTAACGAGTGCAATTCTACTTTGGAGCAAGTCCTGAAATGGCGCAACTTTGCACCCAAGATACTCCCAAATACTCCTTATTATATGCTCCATTTGTGTATTCACTAAACAAGGTGCGCATTGGTGGAAAGATTATGGTGACGCCCCCATAAACATCATCAAATGCGCTCTTTTCGACCAATCCTTGCAAAGAATTTACTTTTCAAGTCAAGGCTACTTTATTTTAAATCTCTAATGAAAATGACAGCAAATACAAAGATTTCTAAACATTTTGCTTACAAACCAGTGATAAAATTAGAAGCGGCCTCTTTCCGGATGCCTTACAAAAGTAATATTAGTACATTATTTAGTATTTATTTATATTATTAGTTTAAAGCTTAAGTTCCATTAATAAAACATTTAGAGAAACTTTAAAACTTAATTTAAAGCTATACTAATCGCCATATTTAGTGACGAGATGTCTTTGAACTTGGAGGAATAGAAACCGTTCTGAATCTAAACAAAGATTACACAGTTCGTGGTTTTGTTTTGTAATAATGCTAGAAATGCCAATGTCTTGTTTGAATGTAAAAATTCAACAACAAAAGGTAGGTATTTGCTTTGTTATCACTATATAGATTGAAACAAATTTTGTGCTTGACAAGACCTATTTTATTTTAATTTCTTTATTATTAATTGGAGTACAGTTAGGTAACTAATTGTATTTTAAGCCAATACAATAATATGCCGCCATTTAAATTTGTTGAAGTGACAATCATGATTTAATAGTTGCGCCTACTCTTGAGTGGTGGCAAATAAAAGGCGCAACTTTGCTCTCAAATTGCGCCTGCTTCTTTTAGTGAATAGGGATTTGGGCACATCTTTCAAACTTGCGCCAGCACAACTATTTGCTCCCGTTAGTGAATCCAGGCCCAGGAGTATGTCCTTTTTCAATAGCAGATATCTTACAAACCTGTAAAATAACACCCCCCACCACACAAATATGTCCATTCATTTCCTCTATATTTTACTACCAAAGCCACCCCATTATTTTAAATATGTGGAAGCCAGGAAGGGAATTAAGATGCAGAGCTGTGGAGTCAAAAGTAATTATGGGTGGAGCAGGAGTTGGTTAAAATGTAATGACTGACTTCAAAATAAAAACTTATAATAACCATTTGTGGTAACTTTATCATTTTAATTTTATACTCTTTTTTTATTCTTTAAGACTAATTTTTGTAATTTGAATTGACAAATTTATTTAAATATATATTCACACTGTCACAATATTAATAATTAACACTTTTAGTGCCACGAACCGATCTGATCAGCTCCACCTACTATCGCTATAAGTGCCACGAACCGATCTGATCAGCTCCACCTACTATCGCTATAAGTGCCATAATCCGATCTGATCGGCTCCACCTACTACCTTTAAAAGTGCCAGATACGGTCGGCTTTAGATTTGCGTTAGTTCCTGCTTTACCTGCGAGAGAGTGTAGTAGTGTCATATACAGTAGCCCCATGGCTTCTTTGGTGCTGACTGACAGCTCACAGCTGACTTCTGACAGTCAACATTTAGGTATATACCTACATTTTGACTGTCAGAAGTGACAACTGCTAAAGACATGTTTTTTGCAGATCATATGGTTCAGCGTAGGGATACATAATTTGGTCTGGTAGCTTTTCAAAGCCGTCAGAAGTCAGCTGTGAGCTGTCAGTCAGCACCACAGAAGCTAAAACTGAGGTATATCACTGGAAAGAGAACATTTCCCTCTATTTTATATAAGGTTGGCAACAAAAATTAACCATATATAGTTGTTAATGGAACTGGGAGTTTAGTACATTTACAATGGCGGACGGTCACTTACTCAAGGTGCTAAGTGCAATGCCGGTTTACATAAGAGCCTTAGAAAAATATACCACTTAGATTTTCATGTTATGTCATGTGAATGAAAAGATTTATTACCAATGTAAGCAAAAAGGCGTAATAACCTTATTAATTCATATAATATGTAAAAAAACTATATAAAATTATTCATTATAAAAGGTTTTTTGAAAAACGCAGTCATTATGTGTAGTCCTAAATATTTATTCATGAGGTAAGCAATATAATAAATCTTGCTGTGAGGTAAGCAATAATGGCCCAAAAATATCTAATGTAGGATATCAAATAAAAATTCCTGTAATTCCTATTTATAATCATATATATTAAAAACTTTAATTTCTTGTATAAAACTAAATGCACTGCAACAAGATAATAGTGAAATGTATACATAATATTTTTAAAATATGTTAATTAGCCTTAGTTTTGAAAAAAAAAATTAAAATTAAAAAAAGTTTAAAATCAAATTTAATATTTAGGAATCAAATAATTTTAATTAAATTGTATTAATCTATTATTATTAAGGAACAGTACATGTGGATTAAAATGATAGGAAAAACAAAATAATTGCTTCATAAATAAAGGTTTGGCGAATTTTCTTGCAAACCCTTACAAAAATGAGGAAATATCTGTGGCATTCTTCGCACTCAAAACCTAACAGACCTCTGGCACTCTTTGAGATCGAATTCTGGAATATGCTTGGCACTTAGAGGGTTAATCTACATTCGCCATTTCTGAAGGAGATGAGTCTTACAGTATAAAAATGGAGGAGTTTGAGTCAAAGGCTTGGTATATTGAAGCCACAGCCCTGGAAGCAACCAATAAAACATCAAACGTACCTGTGTAAGAGCAGAACATTCAACATATTTTACAGCTTTCAGTTCCTTTGCTAGTTTTTCCCCCTGTTCAAAAGTGATAGGCTTCTGTTTGTTCTTGGCCAGTTTTTCAATCGTTGCTGCATCATCTCGAAGATCAATTTGAGTTCCGACAAGGAGGAAGGGCGTCTTCTGACAATGGTGCGTTATTTCCGGCACCCACTGAAAGTTGATGTCAAAGGTTAGTTTCTTTCTATATCTTAAGTAGGGACATACAAAATTCACATTTGCGATAAAGCGAATTTTTACACAAATTCTACTGTTTTCATGTGAATGACATGAATTTAAGGTTTTTTTTTTCTAAGTAAACACAATTTCTTTGTAATTTGGGCAAATACCATGACATTCAATATATTTTTCACTGTCGTTACATTGGTGATAGCACTACGCCAGGGCTTCTGTTTGATCAGATAGTAACTGTTTTTGCTGATTTTAAAGGTATAAAAAGGATCACAGGATATACAAGTATTTTCATGGATTTAGATTTTTTTTAAAGGTTAACATTAAAAATTATGATTTATACTGTTAGAGTGACGTCTTAAACCATGCAGTCACTGAAGCAGGTGACCCTAGTCCTAAACAAAAGGTGGAAGGGAGAAGAAGACCAGGAAAAGCACGAATGCACACGATTGACGACCAAAACAAGGAAATAAGATGAAGTTTCATGATATAAAAAGGAAGATGCTGATAGGACATTTTGGAGAACTCAATTTAGATAAGGCAACAGACCTGTCAAAAGACAGAACACAATATAATTAACATAATCAAAAAAAATCACAAATCCAAGGAAAATTGATGAGAATTTAAAACTGTACCAGCATTTACCTGGAAACTATTAATGTAGGGAAAACACCTGCAGTAAACCAGAACACCTGTGTCAAGAGCCGAGCCTAACTGCGCCAAGTTAAAATGGCCGGTGCATGATATAAATGATGTGCTCTAAGATGTTAATTAATAAGCTGCACATAAGACACCTCTAGAAACAATCATATATTTTCCTCATGAGATGTAAACAAGGGGCCAGGGCATAGTTGGACTGGGCACTGCTTTCGACCCCAGGCTACCACCCAACATTTTCCCTCCAAGATGAATTGGATACTGCTAGCTTGCACCACTATGGACGGTATGCAAGAACACCACTACGTGTGAGAAGATACTTAGTGGTGCGTTAGTGCAATCCCAAGCACTTTCACGACCGACCCACCTTCTATCCAACGTCACTAACGGTCCATATGGCCTTATTTCCCTCCAAAGTGGATTGAGCCCAACCTAGCCTTGCTCCTCTCACTAAGAATTAACTTTATTTCAGACGTTGGAGCAGCTAACTTTTATCTGTATGGCTTATAATGAAATGTATTCTACTGGCAATTTATTGTATTATTTTACAATTAATGTAGTACTACCAATAATAATAATAATGCTAGTCTACTTTCTTGACCTAATGAAGCTCTATGCGACAGTGAAAGTTTGTCTTTAAAAATGTGATTGTTTTTTTTCTAGTGTTCTATCTAAACGATTTCTACTCTTATATCACTAAGGTAAGTGTGTTTTAACCATATTATACTATTAAGTGACCAATCCACATGTTTATAATTTCTTCTAGTTGAATCGACGGTGCCCAAAATCTGTCTACAGTTCTTTCTAGTTGAAATGACAATGCCCAAACAAATAATCTCTCACAAAAAAGTGGCCAATCTACCACCGCCCACAAAGAAGCTTGAAGCATAGGAATAATACCATAAAAAAAATACAAAAAGATTTTTACACTAAATATGACCAACGAATTAAACTTTTGTTTTACCTTTTCTTTAACATTTTCGAATGAAGATGGTGACACAACTGAAAAACAAACCAGGAACACATCTGTCTGGGGGTAGCTCAAAGGACGGAGTCTGTCGTAATCTTCCTGGCCTGGATTTAAACGGAAAGAAAAGTTAAGCAAAATAAATATGCAGTCTAGAATCAGTTCATCAAGAGAGCAAAAGAGTAGAAATACAAGTTAAATTTAAAATGTATAGTACCCAGTAATGCCTGTTCCCAACATCATTGGTCGTCTAGTAGTCTTTAGAAGTGTAGCCAAACATGCAACACATTTTCTTCTGTCCCACCATTCTCAACATATTTAATTTTTATTTATTTAGCACCATATATTACTACCCGTTCGAGTTATACGCTTAAGTACTAATTACGCTAGTGGATTAAGAATTGGGAAGGTCAAATTTAGAAGAAGTGAGCCCGCATTTGAGTGGAGGGAGAGTGGAAAATCATTTAGGAACACCTACCCTCCCAAACCAAGATTCGAACGTCGGTTTCCTCGTCGTTGGCAGTCAAGCTCAACATGAAACTAGCGCGTTAGCCGACTACGCCACCAAGGCGGGTAACATATTTAATAATTAATATAAAATGGCATAGCCCCAATCTCTGATAGAGAAAAATATATGGAACAAAACCACTCGAGTTATTTCACTATTTCACTGACGTTATTGGTAATATCATGCTTTTGCAATATTCCACATGTATACTGTATCCTACTGACCTACCGAGTCCCGGGTTTGATTCTCGGCATGTTTTGTCGGTTAGAATATGTGAAGTAAGTTTATCAGTCGTTTGTTGATATATTCAATAATTTCAGAAAGTGCATGTTAAACATATTAGCTCAAACATAGTAATTTATTTTTAAAAAAAATCATCGGTGACATGGCGGTCTAGGGGTAAAGTGTTGGACCTATGTGCTGGGGGTCCAGGATTCAATCCTCGGTCTCGGCACAGATTTATCCGCAGATCCCACGTTAAACTGTAAGTCCTTCATTTCATCTCACAATCACCCTACCATTGCACATTAGCGTAAGTGCGTACAACCCGAACGGGTAGTAAGACGCGGTGCTAATAGTAATAATAATAATTAAAAATACTGGTTAGAGAATATTTTTAAACACTTTAAAATATGGTTTCAAAAGTATCTTTTGATTAAAATATAATAGTTTTTAAAGTTTTTTTATGTTAAATTTTTTATCACCACATCTTACTACCCATTTGGGTTATACATATATGTACTAACTACGCTAATGTTTTAGGGATGAGGAAGATTGAATTTTGAGAAAGTGCACCCACAATTGCATGGAGGGAGAGTGGAAAATCATATAGGAAAAATCACCCTCAGTATACCTGACTGGGATTTAGACTCAGATCTCTACATCATCGACAGTCTAGTCTAATGCGAGATTGACGCCTTAGACCATGCAACCACCAAAGCGAGTATATCAAATAAAATAATCATAAAGCATTACTTGTTTATTACTTTTATCACAACTTTTGTATTTCTCCAAGGCTTGCCAAGCTCGTTTCATAATGCAAATGGGCCCACAAGTCAAGGAGGTTTGGAACAACTGGTCTCAGGCATCAGTCTCAAAAGTGAGTGCAATGTCACTGATAGATAGGTCAAGGTCTGAGGGCCGTATGCAAGAACTTAACTAAGTAAATGCTATGTGGACACTAGCGTGGGTTTGCTTGCGTCATCATAGGTTAAAAGGCGGAGCAATGGTTTACTCGGGACCACACTATTGGCCCACTAAGCATTCACTATACGTTCTCGCATACCACCCTGAATCTATGCTTGTGCACTCAGGAATTTTTTTCTCATCTCCCAAACTATTGTGTTTGCATTTTATCCAAGACATACTCCCAATCCCTAAGCCTTGAACTTAGTTATTAGATTTTTTTAGCACCGAGTCTTAACACTAATTGTTTGGGTTGTAAGCTAATAGATTTTTTTTAACACTGCGTTTTACTAACCATTCGAGTTATATGTTTATGTACTAATTACGCTAATGGTTTTATAGCTTAGGAAAGTTATATTTCGAGGAAGTCTACCCACATTTGCATGGAGAGAGAGTGGAAAACCCACCCTCAGTACACCTGACCAAGATTTGAACCTCGATCTACCCGGTGTCAGCAGTATAGTCTAAAGCAAGAGTAGTGCATTAAACCATGCGGCTACCAAAGCGGGTAATATATTTGGGCTATAAACATTCTCGGTAATATTGCCAAAATAAATTTTTACACACCTTTTCACACTTCCCAATCCGCACACGACTTAGTACAAACTAACTTATGTTGACACCACAATGAACCAAAAATATGGCATGTATTTTCGGTGACAAATATTTTGTTGTTAAAATCAGACACACTACAGTGGAAGATCCACGGCATATTGTCTGCCCTCAGTAAACTGGACAGCAAGCATTCAATTAAGTTACTTCTCTGACATTGTGCCTAAATTCATAGGTGTGGCGTCTCCCATTTGAAAACATCTAGTTGTAACATAACCGATTCTCCGACCAACGGATTATCAGCCGTCCAAAACAGAAGAAAAGACGCTTATATTGGCATATTGACGCAGTATGCTCGACGGACTGATGGATCCTTCGTCCAATGTGGTATAGGGTTTTATATAGAAAGAAATGTATCATCGTTCTATCGCCAAACATACATGGCATGTATACGGTCCAGTGTGGTGCCAGCCTAAATTCCAGAACTGTCCTAACACCCAGACCTTTAGCCATTAATTTATAAATGTTCACAAGATGCCCCAATTTAACAAATTATACATTTTTAGAGCGCGCCAGGAATTGAATTTGTTAGGTAGGCACACTCCCAACCGAGCTAGGTATCAGAACCCCCAAAATAAATGTTCCGAGAATTTACCTGTCACTGATAAAAATGGACGAGGGTCAAGAAAGAATGAGTTGATTAGATCTAGGTCTCTAGGTGAGCTAGATTGTGTCTCTTGCCTCAAACAGTGCTAAAGTTTTATACAAAACCCCCCTTGGTAGAAACTCACCCGCAGTGTCAAAAAGACCGAGTGTGTAGGGTTCACCGCCAATCATAACCGTCACAGCATAGTTGTCAAACACCTGAAACAATATTTTTTTTTGTATTCAATATCCAACATGGATTTGATTCAAACAATAGTTTATGCTTGTATTTAATTATGGATACAACTCAATCTATATAGGGGTGGGGCCTATATAAAATGAAAAATTTGTCTGTCTTGAGTATTGCGCAATATCTATCGCAATCAAGAGGTCTAAAATTTAAAAATCAGTAGCTCCCGTGCATGAATATGTGCACCTTAACAAAACATTTGTATAGGAATCTATTCAAAGTTAATAAGCAAAAATTTATATTTTGATTCAAAATTAAAACGCTCAGTTTTGTACGGATTCATTTATCCGCTTAAAAAAATATATCTGAAAAATGCTCACCGTCGGCACGTATTCTGAGGGGAACTTGTTGGTGGTGTACGAGATCAAGAGGCACGTTTTACCCACGGCTCCATCACCGACAACCACACATTTTATGGTCTGCATCTTATCCGTGTTGTGGTGAGTTAGTCTGACCTGAAATCAAAACAAGAGCAGGTAGGTACTTTCAAAGTTAAGGTGGAGGTACATATTGGTGACTTTTTCATATTGATACAATTTAAAAAAAAAAAATTAATGGCCGAGGAAGCTTTATTTGTAAAACATATTATGCTTATTTCGAGTTTGTATTTGAAATTTAAAAATAATAAAATGTAAAGATATAACCTTTATACATGAACTATTTTTAGCACTGCCTCTTACTACCTGTTCGAATTATATGCTTATGACCCGCCTCGGTGGCGTAGTTGGCTAACGCGCCAGTCGTGTTGAGTCAGACCACCGAGGACGAGGAGATTGAGGTTCGAATCTCAGTCGGGTGAACTGAGGTGGTTTTACCTAAATGGTTTTCCACTCTCCCTCCACGCAAATGTAGGTTCACTTCCTCTAAATTCAACCATCTCATTTCCTAATCCATTAGTGTAATTAGTACTTAAGCGTATAACCCGAACGAGTAGTAAGACGCGGTGCTAAAATTAATTAAATTAATTATATGCTTATGTACTAATTACACTGTGTTAGGACTTTATAGGAAGTGTAACTGAAATTGTGTGGAGGGAAAGCAAAATCACCCTCTGTACCTACACTCGACCAGGATCGATCCCTGATCTCTCAGTCATCGGTAGTCTGATCTATTGTGAGAGTGATGCCTTAAATCTGGGGTATTCAGCCTGTGGCAACATTTTATGTGGTCCTCTGGCATATGAAATATAGACCTATACAATTATTTCAAGAGAAAAAATTTACATATATATATATTTGACATAGTCAACTAATAAAATATGTTCATATTTTATGTTATTTTAACCCGCCTCGGTGGCATAGTAAGCTAACACGCTAGTCGTGATGAACTAGACTGCTGAGGATGAGGGAGAAAAAAAAGACTTCACAAGAAATCCTAATCCCTAGTGTGAGTATACATGTATAGGAATGAGCCAATGTGATTATTTTAATATGTATTCAATCCTAATATTGTCGGTACAGTATTGTGAGCCAACAAGAGGTATAAACGTTGGTCCTTGGACATAAAAGGGTTGAATACCCCCGATTTAGACAGTGTGGCCACGGGTTAAAAGAGTGTTAAAGTAATATTTCTCCATTTGGAACAAATCTACATTACTGCATGTGGTAGGATCTCCTGGACAAGTTGCCCTTAAGATTTTTAATAACATACCTTTGAATTGACATAGGCTAATCTTGTATTAAAAAACAGATAGGCTACAGTTCAGGAATAGTACGTGAAAAGGACAGACTTCTTAACACATTTTATATATCTTATTATAATAAATTAAATATTTTTATCCTCTATACATATGAGAGCAATAGCAAATTTTCAATGATAGCAAAACTAATTTATTTAAAAAAATATAATTTGGTACACCACAGGTAATATAGTTCAATGGCGTCGGCTATATTAGAATACATTTTGATGCACAATATCAAATATAATTTTATATGAAAACCATCCCAACCTAACTTGACCTACCCTTTCTTGTATAAATAAATACACATTTCAATAAATTGTTAAATTTAACTACTAATTTGTGTTTAAAAATACTTTTAAGAGAAAGAATGGGATAGGATCAAGACAAGTCTAGTAGAGGATCAAAATGTTTTTATCAAAACATTAGTTTAGTGCGATATATCTCGGGATCTCGAAATTTCATGAAACATATATGGTGCCTGGAAGGTTAAAATTTTATTAGGTTGGGATAGTTTATAATTACCATAAACAAATGTTAACTACTAGCCTACATAGGGCCTATTAACTAGTTTTGGTGCAAACTTGTGGTAGTTCCATTCATTGAAATATAATTAAATTATTCTGTGATTATGGTAAGTTTTTCCTTAATTTTATGATCACATGCCATTTTTTTAAAAATATTAATTTTGTTGTTATTAATTTTTTTTAACACAGCGTCTTACTTCCCTTTTTGGGTAGAACGATTAGTATGTGTCATCGTCATCATATTTAGCACCGCGTCTTACTACCCATTCAGATTATACGCTTAAGTACTAATTACGCTAATGGATTAGGAATTGGAAGGGTTGAATTTCAGAGGAAGTGAGCCCGCATTTGCGTGGAGGGAGAGTGGAAAACCATTTAGGGAAAACCACCCCCAGTTCACCCGACCGAGATTCGAACCTCGATCTCCCCGTCCTCGGTGGTCGAGCTCAACATGACTAGCGCGTTAGCTAACTACGCCACCGAGGCGGGTTAGTATGTGTCACTAATTATGTTAATAGTTTTAGGGATTAAGAAGGTTATATATTTAGAGGAAGTGTACCCACATTTGCGTGGAGGGAGAGTGGAAAACCATTTTGGAAAAACCCTCAGTAGCCTATACCCAACCAAGATTTGAACCTAGATCTTCCCGGTCATCAGTTTAGCCTAGTATTGTGAGAGTAGCGCCTTAGACCATGTGGTCACCGAAGTGGATCTTTGCTAATGTTGCGGTGTGTATAAGTTAGATGGTAAAAGAATACTTTTTGCATATTATTCCCTAAAGTTCTACTATACATGAAGTGTTCAAAGAAAATTCAGCAAATATAAAAATAATATTAGGTACTTAAGGTCAAGCAGTAAGAAATCTGCAAACACACAACCCTACATCAGTGCGTGTTTAAGTGACATGATCCAACATTAAAAAAATATTGTGTAAAGTGAAATAGATAAATTCCACACAAGCCAGTAGAAAATCTGAACACAATCCTATTGATTACTTGCATCGGTGGTCACTCGGTGATGGGTGTCAGGTTTAACGTTTAACAGTGCCCAAAATTGCTGGCGATGGGGAGTTGAGGAACAAATCTCGTTGAAGTAGGCCTACAATGGGATTGGGTTCCTTTCAGCTCAAGGTGCTAACAAATGCTTCGGTTATTGCATGGTCTAAAGTGTCACTCACGCATATGATTGGACTGTCAGTGATGGGGAGATTGATGTTAGAGGAGCAGTCAGTGTAATGAGGTTTTTTTCCCCATATAAAATGATTTCCCAATCTTCCTCCAGACAAATGCGGATATATTTACTCTAAGTTCAACCTTCCTTATCCCTAAACCAATAGTGTGAATATGCTGACAACTCAAACAGGCACTAGGATGTGATGCACAAAATAAATAGGTCAAGGCCTAGGCCTACCTATGTTAATGTGGTTCAGATAAAGCCCCGTCTACAGAGTCTGTATACTCTGCATCCCTACAGTCCATAAGTACTTAATGGTCCTTAGAAACGGAATTCGCGTCCACACAGTCCATATCCGTGATCATGTGACCGTGACAACTAACGACAAAGTTGGAAACAACGTCCAATTAAACTCTTAGAAATAAAATGTTATAAAGCTAGGCGCAAACAGATGTCATCTGTGAAGAAGAAAATATCCCAGGTGAACAATTATTATTAACAAAAGTAACTACACAACATAATTTGATAAAACGTCTAGGATGGACTACGTTTGAAAGGTAGGTTAAGTGCGGTCACAAATAATATATTTAAAACATAAGCTAGTTTTAGTGTGAATGTTATGATAATGGCATTGGTGCTTTCATTTTGTTGTGATTGGTAGTCCTTAGCAGTCTGTACTGACTAGTCCTTAGAAAGTTAAAGTTGAGTCACTTCTACGGAGTGATAAGGACTAGGAAATAAAGGAGAGAGTGTCTCTGTAGACAGTGTAATCTGTTAGCGCGGAGTTTATCTCTTATGGATTACTATGCACCTTACAGATACAGATTCTGTAGATGGGGTTTCAGTTATCTAGTTAATCTAACCTCCTCTCCCGTCCTGTTTATTACTTTGATGTAAAATATACTAGCGAAATAAAAAACGTAATTTATAAATTTAGGTAGTGTTTGAATTTGAATTGTCTGTCCCCTATGCACTTGTGAAATTTACTGCGCGCTTTAATATAACATGTTTCTGGTGCCCCTAAGTACATAGGGTGCATTATTGTTTTCAGAACAGCAAAGTACAGCTAGAGCCATCTGGTGGCTAATTCTGAAACACGCGTTTCCATGGTAACGATATTGAATTTTGATAGTGTTGTGTCAATGGTGACATATTTTTTAAGGCGCAAATTCATATTTATCATTTATCTTACCTTAGGGTTTGTTCTACTTTGCCTGTAAATAATAAAATCAATTATATGCCGTTGATGTTATTTTATAATCATAATAAAAAAAGAGCATTATAATATGCTTAAAAGTAGACAAAAGTAAAAGTAGCCAAAAGTAAAATTAGGTCAAGATATATGTTTTATTCATTTAACCCCTTTATGTGTTATTGTTAAAAAGCGTATTTGAAAAACGTGCGCCAAAAATTGTCAATCCTATCACAGTTTTATAAACTGTAAAAATTTTGGGAAGCTGACAAACTAGGCCTAGCTTACATTAATATCAAGTAGTTTTAAAGATTTAACAAATTTTGCCAGATAAATACATCGGCCTATAGGAATTCTAAAATAAATTATTTAAGTTACATGTTGATCTCTTGTTTTGAAATTTTTTCCCGGAATGAGTGACTGTTGAATAAACAAAGAAATTACAGCTATGCGCCAAAAGGAGCGCGATGTACACAGGGATACCAAAGAGCATGTCAAACATTTTTGCATATGTAGAGAAATAGTTAAATATTTAATTTAGTTATATCTGTGAAGTATTATTCTCAAACAAATTTTACTGAAGATCTTTTAACTCTTAAATAAATTTCCTTATAAGAGAGATTTACACACTAGAAAGAGAAATTTAACAGTTTAACTTTATGTATATAAACTAATAATAAAACATACTAGTTTTATTTAACATTATGTGAATGTTTTATTCCATTTTCACAAAATATATAATACTTTCATTCAATATAAAAAGCTAATTTAACTAAAGTGCGCGATAAAGGGCAAGTCGTATGTGCCCCTTAGTAAAGTGCGCAATAAGGGGTGCAATTGTACACTTTAAGAGAATTCAGACACCATCAAAAGTCACTTCCGGTCTTTAAGGCGACGCCATTGTAACTTTAAAGTGCACATGGCTTCCAAGGGCCCTTAGACGGACTATTCACACAAGGCCTTAGTATATGAAACAAACTAAAAATTACTTTTAGGAGAAAAAAACCCAGGCATACTGCAGATACATAGAACTCAATCAGACAGAATATTTCATTTAATGTTGATGACAAATAAAATGAAAGGGTTAACATACACATAACTGTTTATTAATAAAAAAACTTGACAAATTAATTGGATGTGGAAAAGTTTAAGCCAATGGGTGGTACCCCTCTGATGACGTCAGTGGTTAAAATGCAAAATGTGTAATTGGCCGAATGAGTAGGCTAAGATACAGAAAATGACGGTATAGTATAAAAGTGCAAGTGTGCCAAAATATATAAAAGCGATAGCCAAAATATCATAAATTACATGGCCTATACATAACGGAAGCCATTTTGATAACATCATCAAGTTATTCTGGTACCACGAAGAGCCTTACACATTTTCGAAGTCAGACAACATTCCAGTTTTGATTAGATATATCATAAAAGGATAAATAGTGTATGTTTCACGGTACTTACCCTTATACCAAAATAATTATTTAATATACATACCTTTAGAAAAGTCACAGGGCGTAAACACTAAAAATTTCACACCTTCCGCACTTGTGCTACTACCTACATAACAGAAGTAGAACTATGAATCATTTTATAAAAATTGACAATCGAGTTCCGTAATATAACTTCTTTTTCCCTCCACAATATAGTTCGTGAGGTTGAATGATTGCTCAAAATAAGCACTAGCACTCATCAAAGACAATATATAGATAACTAGATAATAAGTATGTTCGTTATTTCACATTAATATCCACGCGTTTAGCGGATCAACATTTTTCTCAATGAAACAATTTCCTAATGCTAATTCATAAATAAATAAATTGTGAAATTCATTAAAATTTATACGAGTAAAAATATATTCCTGAAAAAACTTAATTGATAATTAAATAATTTATCAAATAATAAGTGTGGTGACAGTAAATTGTGTGATTAAATATTTTAAATAGAGATCAAGGTAAAATATTATTTGTTAGATTATTTGATTTTTAATAATAGTATTATTATTATTAGCACCTCGTATGTTTTATTATGTAAGCCCCTTGAAATTGAAATCAAACGTATAACTAATTAAATTTGTGAATCACTTTGATTGATTTTATGTATCTGGGAAGAATGTTCTGTAAAAATGGAAGGATAGATGGTGAAATTGACCGGCGGGTGAATGCATCTTGGAGATTAGTTGGATGTATGTGGACTATTGCAAATAATGAAGTAGAATCAAACGACACAAAGATGGCAATATATAAAGGTGTGTTGACGCCACATTGTTTTATGGATGTGAGGCGTGGGTTTGTCAGGAGCAACACAAGAGCAAGGAGACGGCGGTTGTAATAAAATACCGTATCTAAGAAATATATGTGAATAAACTCGTATGGACAGAGTATCTAAGTAATTAATGGGTGCTAAAGGAGTGCTGTTTGAAAGAGAATCCAATAGGTCAATGTGAAAAGTGCGCCTCACGCCAGTTTTGACATGTTGAGAGGATGAGTGTGGATCGAGTGACAAATAACATATAAGCAGGTGGCTCAAAAGGAAGGGATAGGCCATCTAAGATGTGGCTAAATATTGTACACGAATCTGTGAAAAAGATAAGCATAAAGAGAAAAAATGCATGTATGACTCGGTGTATGGATGTCGTTGAAGCGAAGGGAGTAGGCCTATGCAAGATTGAAAGAATAAATAAGTGTTGAGAAAGTTAATGAGGATGGATTAAGTACGGATTTTTTTTTAGCTATATGTACAACTTCTTGCCTAACTCGTGAGGAAAAGGCGTGATGAGGTATGTATTTACTTTGTAGCACAATCAACTTTCTCTACGATTATTTTTAAGCTTTATAAAGGCTTTTGACTATATGAATAAAGAAAAAATATACAGACATTTACATATTAAGGAATAATTAATTCAAAACAAATTTGATAAAGTTATACATTTTAAAATGCACTAAGAAGTACTGGTTAAATGTAAGTTATAGTACAGTGCTGAATAAGTATTGGAACTAGCATACTTAAAGAGGTTTTTTTTAGAAATAATATTGGTTTTATAATCTTCTGTATATAAAAATACGACAAATTTCATTTGAAATACCCTTACCACAGCCCACTCCAATATTTTAAGTTTCTAACTATAGTAGGTAGCCTATTTCTAATTATTGGATTTAATGATAAAAATAAAATTTTTAAGAAGAAAATACATATTTGCCACAATAATTACTTTATTCTTTAACAGTCGCAAATACCAAGTTCATAAAATATCCCAACTCAACAACACTGATGCAATATCCCACTAGGGATGGACTTATCTACATAACGCGTAACTAATAGCTAATATTACATACTGGTAGTGTTTAGTGCACAATTTTATAATACAAATACAACGGCTTATAATGAAATGTAATAATTAAAGTTTTCTTTTAAGAGTTTATTCAAAATCTAACTTCATTAAACTCTTTATTCTGAAACAATAGATGAACCTAATTTAAGTGGTGCCTGTACTATTAAATCAAATTCAATTAATATTTGGCTCTGATTTTAATATTGTCATTAATAGGCCTAAGTTGAACTTACTCTTTTCAATAACATAATCTAAAATGTAATATTTCCGTTTTATTATCAATAATATTTACAATATTGTAGGTACTGACACTAAAACAAAGAAAAATTCAAAGCTAACAAATAAGTGTGGCAACCACAATACATTTCAAACACGAATAGAAAGTATTTTCTATCCTCTGTGTATATTGTCACTGTAGGGTAAAGGGAAAATTGGGGGATAGTCGCACATTTTCTAGGACAACAACTTTTATATATCAAACACCATAAAGAACCCGGCAAATACTCTTTTTATTGATTCCAATATTACAGAGACCTCCGTATAACTTAGACTCTGGACCTCCCTTAACCATAATATGAAGTTCATTATTATGGTTTATGATAAACTAACAGATGGCAGCACTAAGCCAATTTAAATTAGAATTATACTTTATTTTGCCGCCATCCTTCAATCGTCTAGCCCAGAGGTGAGCAACATATTTCTCAATGTTGTCCACAGATGTGGCGAATGAGAAGTGACATTCACCACACTATGTAAAAATTGAGTAATTATATTGCTCAATTGAACATTTAAAACAACAAACACTCTTTGAAAAAGTGTATTCAAAACATGAACACTTGGACTATTCGCCTACAACTGATTTAGACGCAAATGATGACAATTGTTCGGATTGAAAATGTAAGATAATTTAATTCAAAGTCTGACTATCCTTTTTGTCTAAAGGCAGACATGAAAAGAAGAGTCAGTTAGGGTAGTATAGAGGAGTAATGGACGACAGTGTTGCTTCAATTTATGGCCAATTTGACACTTGTGGCGATTGGCGACCGGGTTGCCTGCGCACCCCGGATCTAGCCAGTGGAGTCCAACTTTTTTGTGTATTAATGTTGTGCCATTAATGTTTTTAAGGCTGTCGGATGTCTATAGCTATTGTCATTTTATTACACATAACATTTGCATACGGAATTACAAATGTTGCATATTATCTAACAGGAGCTTTACGTATCTTATTTCTAATCCATACAAATTATTATCCATGATATCTCAAGACACCAAATGGGGTCGCGACCCCAGAGTTGCGCACCACTGGTCTAGACTATGGAGAAGTGTTTCTTTCAAAGTGTGATCCTTGGACCATTGGTGGTCCACGGCGACCTATAAATTGGTCCGCAGGATTACAGGATGTTTAGTAATAATAAGGTTAAGAGTTCAGAGGATTCCATTCTCAGAAACTATTTATTTATAAACACAAAACCCATCTCGGTGACCGCGTTGTCTAACGAGCTACTCTCGCCGTTTTTACTAAATGGTTTTTCACTCTCTCGCTACGAAAATTCAGGTACATTTCCTATAAATATAATCTTACTAATCCGTAACACATTAGTGTAATTAATAATTATGCGTAAAACCCGAACGAGTAGTAAGACGCGGTGCTAAGGTAAAAACAATTTATATATCATTTGTAGACCTGTGAGATG
>CABFWO010001566.1:6785-66343 GCA_902155825.1 Timema genevievae | reverse complement strand
CACACACACACACACACACACACACACTTAAATAATACGAGAGATGTGTTTCTAAGCTATAACTAACTAGTTTAATAACATGGAACATAAAATATACAATCGAGGAGTTAGCTCCAAGAAGGGCATATACCAAATGTACTAGTATATCTGTATATGCCCTTCTTGGAGCTAATTCCTCAATTATTTACAAAAGATAGATGGTATCTGTCCCTGGGTAAACTACCCTAGCTCTAATATATTCTTAGACCATTCGGAGGTCTTAAGTTCGACAACATCCTCTGATGAAGTCCTGGACATAACTGTCCTGCTAGTCAGTAAGTTTATTCCTGCATGAACTCCGGGTCATGAACCGGCCGTTCATCCCTAACAGGAATTTACATAGTCAGTACATTGAGACATTGTCTCAAGACTAGTAATGTACTCGTAAGCTAGGCGGCCGTCCTAAGTTGCAACTATCCTTAGTTTTGAGTGTACACTCTGTTCAACATATTGTTGGATCCCAACATATTCATTCAAAACCTTCAGAAACCCATCTTTCTTGAGATAGGCCTACAGCAGATACGGAACCTAAAGAGACGTACCCACAAATTATGAATGGCATTCAATCGCCACATTCAACACCAATATCAGCATTTGATTTTACACTCACTCCAACCACTAAATGCAGAAAAAAACCCGCTGAACAGGCATGAAGCATAGTTATGAACCATTGTCTTTGTAAGAGAAATGATTAACTACTTTGAAAATAAAAAACAAAACTGAATATTATGCAACTCATTGCCTTTTTTGGGGGTGGGGTGGGGCACGCAAAGACTATCAAAACATTTTCTGAAAGAAGGCAAGCCATAACAAAAAATTAAAATTGCTCAAGTTATCATAGAGCAAGAAGTCTTGCATCAGGAGGAACTTACTGCAACACAAATACCAAAACTTCAATACTCTACCTAGATCTGAAAGTGCAAGTAGTAATCATAGTAGACCCTCTAATTCTAAAGTTCACTCAATATGCCCTTCATTGACGTCTGTATTTTCACATGATGACTATACACTGACAAATATGGATAATATTAAAGCGTTTGACAGGGCTTAACACTTTCGACGCAATTTCTCAGAGAAAACTAATTCAATCCATATGAGTAAAATTTAATATTTACATAACATGTAAACATGATTTGATTTTCTTAAGATTTTTTTATCTCTGTTTTCAATGTTTATAATAAGTGTTGATGAATCTTACTAATTACATTGGCCACAAAAGATGTGACTAAAATTACGGCTCGGTGTGAATAAACGAGAGAATTTCTTTCTTGAAGCACACGCGAAATTCTCGTCACCGCTACTGCTGCGATAATTTCTTGTCTTTCTTGTTTGCAGGGCGATGGTGGCGCTCCATCCCCACGCGGTACATGTTCGCGGCCGAAGCTTGCTTCACGATACTTCTCATGACCTACAACTCGGCCGGTGTCCCCATAGCAGTCACCGCCATGATCTACAAAGTGACGGTCATCGAAGGGAATGACAACGACACGGATGTGTGTCATGAGCCCGTCGTCAACGAGACTTTTATAAGTAAGGTACGTTGACGTACGTTCTGTGTTTGATAGTTTTTATCGGCCCTTTTTTTTTTTTAGAGATCAAAGAAGAAAACATATCATCTAGCATTATTTTCAGACTCTGGCCGGGTCAGATTTGTAAATCTCCACTCACTATTCTTTCTCCCACACTTTAGCTCACTCTTTTCCCCTTTCTTCCCCTCCCCGAGCAATATTCTTTTCTCACTTCCTACTTGGTCTCTCTTGTGGTCTTCTTATTGTACCCTCTAAAATTCTTCCTCCTTGTCTCTAGCCTTCTCTTATCCCCTTGCTTGCACTCCCTCAGCAATCTTATCTTCTCGCCTCCCTTTTGGTCTCCCTTGTGGTCTTATTCCTGTACCCTTCAGCTCCAATATTATTTCTACCACCCTCTGGCCCACTCTTATCCCCTTACTTGCATTCTCTCAGCAATCTTCTGTTCTCGCCTCCCTTGTGGTCTCCCTTGTGGTCTTATTCCTGTACGCTTCAGCTCCAACATTCTTCCTCCCTCCCTCTAGCCCACTCTTATCCCCTTACTTGCATTCTCTCAGCAATCTTATCTTCTCGCCTCCCTTTTGGTCTCCCTTATGGTCTTCTTCCGATACCCTTCAGCTCCAACATTCTTTCTACCACCCTCTAGCCTTCTCTTATTCCTTGGCTTACACTTCTACAGTATGTCGTGTCCATTTTATGGGTGAATTTCAAATTTTTGAAAATTTAGAAATGACAAGTGACAAAATTATTCTGTTTTTCATCCTGAATCTGAAACTATCTTCAGAAATTGCTTTGAGTGGGGTTTAGCTAGTTAACATCACAGTTGAAATAAGTGGAAATTAAGTGAAGTTTATCTAAACATGCAAATAATCTGAACAGCACATTTTTCCAAATAATTTCAAAATTATCACACTACTACTGAACAAACTATATTTTTTGCATAAAAAATTAGACCACATGTTCATATACTTCTTGCCTGCATTTAAACATAAAGAAAAATGTGGAAATTAATATTTATTAAAAATGAAAATATAATCTAGCAACAAATCTAGCAACATAATCTTCTTCCATATGTCATCTTTATAATAAATTTAACGCTTTTTTTTTGTAACAAAGTCCACCAAACAAGCGATATCTTCTTGGCTTTCTTTCAGATCATGAGCTCCTTGTTGGCCATCTGACCCCTAATATAATGTTCCCTCCTCTCCTGATTGCAAATGGGACCAGCAGCCTCAGTTGCCATTTTTACACTCCTTTCTATGGATTGGGTGTGTGAGGGCCAATCTGGAACCACCTTAGGCTTGCTCAGAAATGTCTTGATCTCCAAAGTTGTCATTTTACAAGTAAGAGATGACTCAGAAACCTGGGAGCCCCAGTCACGAAATTCGGCGAGTGTGGTTGCCTCAATGTTGATGGATGGTGTCTTCCTTGATCTCACACTGCTGTCTCCAATCTGTGTCGTCTGATCTACTTCACCTATAATCTCCAATATTTTCTCCACGGCATCTCTTCTCGCCTCTTCCTCTTCACTGCACGACATGGCTTGTAGAACAGACTCGCTGTAGCCATAACAAGCTGACCGGTGGACTGTAGGCATAACAATTTCCCTTACTTCTTCACACTGTCCTTTCAACAGCTGCAACTGGAAGGGTAAACTCCTGAGGCCTTATGTCCAATTGCTATTTATTTCTATATTGAACCAATTCACTAAGTAAACGCCAACACAGAACTCTACAATCATTCTTAAAGTTTTCAAATTATTTCCCTTTAAATTGAGCTTTGAAACAGATATTCTCATAAATCTCAGAGCTGTTGTGAGCCGTCTGCTGTGTGATACAGGTCCTATTTCTAACATAGCCAGATTCTTTGGCAGGGCACCTGTTCTAATTGCAGTTACAATTATATAGCCATAACTTTGATCTGTGCTTATATCTTTGATAACTTCATCACTTAGCTGAGGAAGATCATGGACAACGGTGATCATTGTAAAATCAGGATTTATGTCCAGTTCATTAGCAGAATATAGCATCTTTCCTATGGGACCTGATCAATTGTTGTTGCTTAATGTCATGGCTATCTAAAGCAGTCACCAAGTGCCTCAATGGTAGTTAACCCGGGTGCAGGTTACAGAAAATCCACACAAGCTTCCTTTGTAACTTCTTCTCAATATGATGCATCACTCCTCCCACCCGACCAGTATTTACATTACATGAATCACCGCCAATAGCTTGAAGAATTTAGTCTCCTCCTCTTTATATCAACCACGCAACCAAATTATCAGCAATTATTTCTTCATGTGTCTTATCTTTAGTTGCTTTTCCTGGAACGAGATGCCACAGATATTAGCCTCCTGGCTCCATACCGTGTAATGTTCTTCTTTCACCATACCTGCATACATTTTGCCATTTCCTTCTGCCTTTAACATGAACCTCATATCATCACAACGACCATCAAAGAAGATGCAACTGATGCCATTCCGTTGCAGTTTCTCTTCAGACTGAACAACAATTATTTTCATGAGTCTTGTCTGAAACCTCTTCATCTTGTTGTGATCAATCACTTTAGCAGTGTCCAAATGACTGATGAGTCCTGCGTCAATCTAGGGAGCAATAGCAATCCCTGCCGTCTCTGTTAGTCCAGTATGGTGTCTTACACTGGCCAGGGCTACGTTGGTTATTTCCTCAGTATTATATTTTGGCCTCTTCCTATCTTTCTCTTGAGCAAATGGGACTTCCTCCTTTCATTCTTCTGCCACATCATCTAAATCATCATCCACTTCAAAGAAATAATCCTCCAGGTTCTAGAGCTTCTGTTGTTCTTTGTGCACTACAACTTCGCTTTTATTATTTTTCTTACTTTTTTCCTGCCTTTCCAGTTGATGTTTTAGTTGGGTTTTTTTAACTCAGAGAGGTCAACTGGCCCAATCTGATGAGATCCAACACTTACAACTTTCTCTTTTTGACCTTTTATACAGCCTAATTAGATCACAGGAATATTATTCTCTCTGCTGCAATTATAAATTATGTGAATTCCACTGACACAGGAAGAACTGCATCCTTTTTCACTACAACTCCTTGTTTCACACTTGCAGGTAAGTATGTTCACCAGTCTCTCTATCTTATCCATAAATATGTCTTTATACCACAGTTTTACTCTCCCCACAGAAACCTTGTTGGCTTGTTCCCACATGGATCTCAACTTTGCTTGAATCCAAACACGGCTGTTTACAACAAGATCACTGAATTTTGGACTTGCTTTACACCAGTGCACAGGTAATTCAGTTGCCAAGTCATTTACCAGTTCATCATAGGTGTAATTTCTTCTGTTTTTATCACTGGTGTCTCTTAAATACAACCCATATCTAATGAGATCCCTGGCAGCTGGTAGTACAGTTACGGGCGGTTTCCAGTCTGATTCTACTAAATGATGTAAATGTGTCGAAACTTGCAGTCTTGTTTTAATATGAGCCATTTTCAATGGTAGATTATTCTATGTTGAAAACCTGTGAACAGAAAAATGAAATTAATGTGCTATTTTATTAGTGCCAACTAGGTAAATAACTAATAAAAATTGATATAATTGAGGCAGAAATGACATGAATACATAAATATAAAATATATATAATCTTGGTAATTTTTGTATTTTTATGTATTTTTCTATAATTTCAAACGAAATTCCAGCTAGGTAAATAATATATTACACAAAATTTAACGGGATTATTGATTCATCCTAAGCTGAGACCTGATGTAAACAAATCCACGTGGAAGTCTTTGCTCTGATTTGCTACTGAACGGACTTTCACTGGTATCCTTTCACTAAATAGTCCCTTCTATATTGTGTATTAAACTTGTTTTAAAATAACATTAGAAAGTTGTTATAACTAAAATCATCTCTTCATTAGATTTAGAAATAATACTTTAAGTTATGCAAGCGCTATTCAAATACCAACAAACTCCTGACACAGCTTTGAGGAACCCCATGGTACAGTCCTTACCACATGTTAACCTTAAGTCAGCAACCGTCAGTCGACAGTTCATCTCGGCAATGTTAAAGTAACGGTTGTGAATGTTGAGTGCTTCCCATGTTTTTAGGGTATTTGCTGAGTCTGGCCCGAGTTTTGTTAAACATAAGACAGGAAATTTAAAAGCATTAAAAAATACAAAAATTCGTAGTGACTTACTTTGCTATGTTACTGACTATACATGGTCACGCCTGTTTAAAATATTGCACTGGTGTTCCACCAATCATTTGTGTCCTTCACGTAGTAATATGGGAATATTTGTGTACTTCCGGTCTCAGGTTAGGCTGAACCAATAATAGTTGTTCATTTTAAACATGAAGTGGCACAGTTTTTTTCACTACCGGTAGTCGTTTTTAAACTTAAAGCATTGAAAAAAATTGGCACGCCTTATTCTACAGCAATCTCCTCTTCCCACCTCCTCCTTGTTTTCCCTTGTGGTCTTCTTCCTGTACCCTTCAGCTCCAACACTATACTAGGTGATCTCACTCTGCACATTATCTTGACATGCATAAGCCACCTCATTCTCATTTCTTCTTCTATTATCTAATTATCGCCTTTTACGCCTGCTCATTCTCGTGCAATCCCGTTTCTTAACCTATCTCTTACGGTGACACCTTGATGTTTTCTCATAAATTTCATACCCATCGCCTCTACTTTCCTGACATCCATCTCTCTTACTGTAGATTCACACGATCGCCAAAATACAAGAGCAAAAATGTAATCACGTGATGATCTCCAAGCCAATCACAAGAAATCAGTCTCCTTGGCGTGGTCCACTAGTCGTGACTTGAAATAACTTCAGATTTCCTCTTCTTTTGCACAAGATCAACTTGGGAGACCACAATACAATTTTAAAACCAACCGACTCAACCAATACGCATACAAGGCGATATACTAGCAGACAGCAGCATCTACTGCTGGGAAATGATTAGAAATAACTTGTTCAATGGAAAGTGTGTTTATTATTCTGGTTCTGTTAGGATTTGTTACACTACACAACACAATAATTTGAGAACATCCACTGTGATATTAGTATTAAATATCTGTTTATCTGATTGTAAATGTAACTTGTTGGTATTCAGCTGTTTCTAGTTTGTGATGCAAAGTATTATGGGCCTAAATGCATCTCCGCTAACGTGTGAATTTCTGCACCACTCAAACAGATTCTACTCTCAATCTTTGTCAAAAGTGTTAGTCCATGTTTCAGCTGCATACACATGAACATGAATGCACAATACGAGTATGGCCTTACGGTGTCCACTTGCATTTCAATGGAACTTCTCTTTTTCACACAAAATCCTTCATGCACTTGTATATAGAATCTCCTTGCTGTCCATGTTGATGGGAAAATTAAAGTGATAAATTACATGTGGTAAAACCATCCCCTATTATACCTTAACAAGATTCGAACCTACAACTATACGTCCCCGTCAAGCCAGTCTTTTATGAGCCTGACACCTTTGCCCACGTGACCACTGGTGTGGGTGTAAACAAAACGAGAAACCTGTTAAATGTAATACAAATAATTCAGTTATTGTGTCATCAGTTGCGATAAATCATAAAACAAATTTAAAACAAATTGATTCGATTTAGTTATTAAAAGAGATAAAATGTATTAAACGAGCTCAAAAATTGTAATAGTATAACTATGCTAAATTTATCCCTCCGAAATTCATATTTTTGATCAGTTTTAATGGTTGAGGTCGGATGAAAATGGTTTTATTTACAATCTGTTTAGTTCATAACAAAGTTAGTTCATCTTGTTTTGTGTGTCTTATGTTAAGTGTTGTTTTTTAAATTCTTACTCTCGGCTCAGTTTGTATAGTGAAGGCTAGCACTCACTCGGAAAATTGTTCTAGTAAACATTGTTTGCAAACATGTCGCTCTTGTTTCAGAAATGTTTTTTAGTGTTTTCGGAAACAGTTTCGAAACATTTTTCCGTGCTTCCTTTGTGTTTTCCATTTAAAATAGTTTATAAGAAACATTGTTTGTGTGTTTGCCCACATTGTCGACAACAAGCAACGTGACCCACTTCGGTGGCCTCCTGGTCTAAGGCGCTACTCTAGCATTAGACTAGACTACTGATGATGAGGAGATCAGGGTTCGAATCTCGGTCAAGTGTACTGAGGGTGGCTTTCCAAAAATTGTTTTTCACTTTCCCTCTATGCAATTTCGGGTAAACTTCTTCTAACTTTAAAATCCAAATTTCTAAAACCATTAGCGTAATTAGTAAATAAGCATATAGCCTGAACGGGTAGTAAGACGCGGTGTGAGAATAAAAAGCAACGCGAGTCAGGTGAGTCCTTCACTGTCCTGTGACCAAACATTTGTAAAACAACTACAAAATCTGTGACAGATACACGAATGAAGTTTATAAAACTACTGCCATCTTCGAGCTTCAGTTTTGTCAGAAGATTATTTGCATATTATGAGCTATTTTGAAGCATCGTACGAACACACCAACATTTTATTCCTCTCTGTTTTCTTGAACAGTCCATAACTACGTACAAAGCACAAGCCATAACAGCATCCTCGAGCAACATCTTTTACTCAACTGAATTCTGGACGCGAAACAATGTTTCATCATTGACGGCTGGACGTGAAACAAAGTTTAATCATTGATGTCTGGACGCGAAACAATGTTTCATCATTGATGTCTGGACGCGAAACAATGTTTGTTTAACCGTTAGCGAACAATATGTTTACCATGCTTTCAAACTGTATCCGTATGTTTGTGAGTAGCAAAGAACCATTCGTTTGCAAACAATGTTTCCAAATGCATACTGGGATTAAAGGAATATTTACCTTGTTAAAAACTATCTTCACCCTGAAATTTGACGGTGACTGCTAGAGCCATTCTTGAGATCTGTGGCGTATAAAATGAGTCCACAAACCACATAGCCACACACCAAAATTTAATTTCCTTTCCTTCATGTGGAAGTAAGATAAGAAGATATGAAATATTGGGAGTATCCTTCCCACTTCCTTCTTCCGGGTAAAATGCTTGTTTTTTTTTTCAGCCGGGAGAGTTCGAGTGGGACGGGATGACCAGGACCACGGTTATCGCCGCCGGGGAGATTGGGATGCTCTTCTCCTATTTGGTATCGGCGAGAATCTGCGAGATATTCGGCACCAGACACATCGTCGGGTTTTCGTTCCTCATCAACGGTGGGTTGGCATGTCTGCAACCGACTTTCATCCGATTTAATGTGTGGTTGTACGTCTGCGTCAGTATCATACAAGGACTGCTTTTTGTAAGTTACTATTACTATTATTATTGACAAAAGGTTTTTTCAGGGAAAAATATATAGTGTGGCAGTTTTCCCTTTCCCTATCCACACCGCAGCACCGTGGCCAAACTACCATTCTATGCGGTCACGCTCGTTGCTTTTCGATCTTAAACCATCTCTAATATCATTTGATCTATACCTCAAGTCTATCCTGATACCCCTGCAGCAAGGTACCAGCCACGTTAACCCTGTGCATGGGTACGTGATTTACCCCACGTCACTGGGTCCTCATAGAACTTAGCCGTCACTGACCTTATCGAAGCCGTTAAGCCACCACACTTTCGATGCCGTTGCCCACTCCCTCTACATGGAAGCATCTGTCAAGTTTTACCCCTTCGAACTCAGAGACAGCTCTCGCCCTCTGGTGCCCCATGGGCCGGGTTAGGGAACATGTATGAAACCATGCTGCCAAGGATCTGGGAGCTGAAGTAGGAGGCAGAGGACTGGGTGCATTGGTGGTTTAAGTTCACTTACAAAAGGAATGGAACTGTCGTGAAACAGAACACATAATAATACTATTATTATTATTAGATGGTCTGACTCTCGACAGGTCCGTTGCCTTGTCCAAATTGAGTCCTCCAGAATGTCCTACCTCTCAGTAGCTTCCTTTTTTATATCCTGAAACTTCATATTCGTTCCTCGTTTGAGGTTATCCATCAGTTTCATTCATGGTTTTTTTGGCCCCCTTTCTCATTCCGCCTTGCCTCCTACAACATTATTCAAGAAACAATTTATTCTCATAATGTATCCCATTTATTCATAGAATCGCCAGCAGAATAGATATACTCTAATTTACTCTTCTTAGAACTTCTTCATTAGTCCGCCGTTATACCCACTTTATCATCTCTTTTCTACTCCAGTCCTAGGTTCCTGAAAGACACTACGCTTGCTCCTCTAATCGTAAATACATGAGATTACCTCTTTTTAATTCCATGGCCTTAAATTGACGAGGCTCCTTTCTTTATCTCCTTGGCCTGAGATGGGAAAGGATCCATCCTTTATCGCCTTGGCATGAAATGGACAAGGATCCATCCTTTATCGCCTTGGCCTGAGTTGGACAAGGATCCATCCTTTATCTCCTTGGCCTGAAATTGACGAGGGTCTATCCTTTATCTCTTTGGCCTGAGATAGACGAGGGTCCATCCTTTATTTCTTTGGCCTGAGATAGATAAGGGTCTTTCTTTTATCTCCTTGGCCTGAGATTGACGAGGATCCATTCTTTATCTCTTTGGCCTGAGATGGGCGAGAGTACATCCTTTATCTTCTTGGGATAAGTGACTGTCCAATGTTTTTTCAAGCCCTTATACTTTCAATGCAATTTATTTCCAGGGTTCCGTCATACCGGGGTTCAACATATTGTTCACGCGATGGCTGGTTGGTAAAGAAAGGATGATAGTAGCTGCTCTTGTTTTCTCAGGTAATTAGGCAATGGTAATTATTACTATTACGTATTAAAAACTGTATACATATTTACAGTTAACCATGTCCCACTTATTAAACATTAAATTTTCTCCAAGCAAAACATTTTATGTGTATTTCTAATTTTTAAACTCCATCGTCTATGAGAGGATCTCCAAACTTTTATATTTCCCATCAACTTAAAATTTGGACAGTGTCATAATTAGACTTAGCACGCCTCAAATGCGAGTTGATACAGAAAGACCTACCTACAACAAAAACTTTAAATTATTTATTTGATCATATTATATTTGAAAAAAGGTGCAGGAAAGGTGGATAGAAACATATAAAGGAATAAATATAATATGGCTTTTACATTGAAAAGAAGAACACACTTTACACTTTACAATGCTGCCACTTGAAGAAAATTGATCGTTACCGCTCGATCCCCCGACCTAGGTTTAATTCTATCGGAACTGGGAGTATGAAACTCGCAATGCAAATTTCCAAAAGAGGAAACCAAAAAACATGTAAGGGGAGAAAGGAAAATGGTAGAGAATGATAGGACACTACTATAGGAACATGTAAAAGGAATAAAATAAAGGACATAAATAAATATATATATATATATACCGTACATCAAATATTTAAATGATTTATTATTACTAATAATAATAATAATATTATGTCTAATTTACTTATCAAATTTGTTTTAAATAATTTATCTAAATAATTTAATATATTATAGCATGTATAATTTTAATATCAATTTTTATGAAAATAAAATATTTGCCAACCAATATATATATATATACATATATGTATATATATATAGAGAGAGAGAGACTTTTTTTTCAGCTCAGATTGTTGGGACGCTTATATCAATGTTCACGGCAGCAAATATAATATATCTCTTTGGTTGGGATGGCATATACTACCTGAACGGCATGCTATCAATTCCTTTCTTTGTTTCGTGGATGTACATTGTGTACGACTCACCAAGAAAACATCCAAGAATATCCGAAGAGGAGAAAAAATATTTGATGACTAAAACAAACATGGACTATAAGGTAAATCAAATTTATTTTAATACTAAACTTTACCTCATGAGACTAGGTTAGCGGCGCTGTCAGGTCACTGGTCGGCCTTGTTATGTGTTACGGGAACAAATATAAAGAGAATAGAAAGTTAGCGCCACTTGGAAGAATTTGATTATGTCATTGATTACGTCGCCCAATACACAGAAGTTATAAAATGTTAATAGCAAGACAGCCAAATATATATATTTTTAAATAAAAAAGAGTAATGACGTTAATTTAGATATTGGTTTGAATTTTAAAGGTTTATTTATTATTTAAAGTTCCAAAAGGTGACCTAATTTTTAACAACATAGTAGCGAACATAAGAATATCAGGGAACTTTATTTAGGTTTTAATGGATATAGGAAAAGTTATCAGGCTGGGTCACAGACAAGTAAGAAACAAACTCTCAACCTTACGGGGGTTTCGCTGCGCTGATTTTGCCAGCTTGAGTCCTTCATCACTGGGCCTCGCTAGTGTCACTGCTGAGTGATGATAGGACTAACCGCAGCGATCCTAGTGGTGAAGGACTCAAGCTGGCAAAAGAAGCGCAACAATTTTAACCTGGAGGTTGAGTGTTTGAATATATTATTTTTGTATGTGGGCTAGGGCTAGTTTAGTTAAAGATAAGAAAGGTAATCTGATGGCAGATACGTGTGATGGTTAGGGTAGATGGAACGACTTCTTCAGTGAAATTCTGAATGTTCACGAAGGATCCGATTTGGGTAAGGCTATCGAAATCCATACTGCTGAACCACTGGTTCCAGAGCCAAGTACTAGTGAAGTCCAAGAAGTTATTAAGAAGTTAAAGAATCATAAAGCTCCAGGTATAGATTCAATACCGTCAGTGTTAATAAAGGGAGGGGATGAAATTTTAGTAATGGAAATTCATAAAATTTTATGTTCTATTTGGAAACGTGATGTATTGCCACAAGAATGGAAGGAAAGTATAATAATATCCATTTTCAAAAAGGGATATAAAACACCTTGTAATAACTATAAAGGCATCTCACTGCTACCACCACGTTACAAAATTTTATCTAACATAATATTAACGAGATTGACGTCATATGCAGAGAAAATAATTGGGGATCATCAGTGTGTATTTCTACGTAATAGATCAACAACGGATCAGACTTTTACTATGCTGCAAATATTAGGAAAAAAAAAAAGGGAATCCAACATGACGGTACATCAATTATACATAAATTTTAAAAAGTTATATGATTCAGTTAAAAGGAAATAAATTAAATGAGATTTTAGTCAAGTTTGGAATACCCAAAAAACTGATTAAGCTAATTGAGACAGGGAACGGGTTGGATCTCACCTATTAGATGTTTTCGAAATAAATAATGGATTGAAACCAGGAGATGCACTTTCCCCATTACACTTTAATCCAGCCTTAAAGTATGCTTTCAGGGTAATGCAAGAGAGTAGGGAAGGGTTGACATTAAACGGTACATTAAAGCTATTAGGATACACGGAGGATTTAGATTTGATGGACAATAGTAAGGAAACTGTTGCAAAAAATGCAGAAATTTCACTAGAGACTCGTAAGGAAATAGGTTTAGAAGTGAACCCTGAAAAGACTAAGTATATAATAACACAGAGAACACAGATTTAGGACTATAGTTTAGATATTACAGAAAACGACATACCATTTGATAGGGTTAATGAATTTAAATAATTAGGAACAATTTTAACTAGCGATAATAATATTAGATTGGACGTGACACGGCGTGTATGTCCTCCCTTGAACAGCTCTTTAAGTTAAGTGAACATCACGTTAAGTTAAGTGTATAGTGATGGCTTGCATTTAAAAACACGGGGATAGCCATTTAGTTTAGTTGATCGTAATCCCAACATTAATGCTTGTATAAGAACACAATCACTGTGGGAAACAACCAGTGCTTACTTTTAACCGACACATGTTTATACTTTGGTCAACAGATTGTTCCCCGGGCTCCATGGTTGAAGATCATCATGAGCTTACCCTTGTGGGCTCACATTGCCGTCAGTATGTCCACAGCGTGGATTAACTATACAATATCTATACAGCTACCTCTTTACCTCACCAAGGTGTTTCATTTCAACATAGAGACGGTTAGTTACAAACACAACTTTTATAGATAATAATATTAATGCTGTGTCCGAGATATATCATTCCATAGATCAGTTTGTGGAAAGTTTAGCCAGTACAAATGTACCATTGTCCAGGGGACGCTCGATGTTTGTAATTGAAAAAATACTAATTTCACCAGATAAAGATCTGGTTGAAAATCACTTAAAAAATATATAAAAAATGCTCACTTCGCTTTACATTTTTAGGGCTTGTAAGGTAGTGTTGAAAAATTAAACATCCTTCTAGTTGAAGTAGAAACGCCAGCATCACTTTTGGGGTAATCATATCCAATCGGATATAGAAAACAATTTTACTATTTTAAAATAGGATGAAATCACATGTACAAAAAAAAAACTTAGCCCATTTACCGTTTTAAAACAATCATAATTTTTTCTTCCCCCCCCCTTTTTTTTTGTTTCTCCTTCCTATTTACTCGATAAGTTTAGGAACAGTTAAAAATTTGACATCCGCTCCGGTGGAATGATGACAAATGAGATTATTTTAATAAATTGTTTGTATAAATTAATAATTTAAATTGCAGTAAAATTTCTCATGTAATGTCTACATTAAATAAGAAAACCCATATAAAAATTCTACTTGGTTTAAACTTACCGCCACTATAAGATGAATTTATCGTTCTCCTTTGCTAATCTGAAACTTGGAAAGTAAATAATAAAAGTTGGCACATTTGTATCTTCTAGCAACTTTCTTTTATTGCCTTAATCTCCATGAGATTGTCCTTCAAGATCGGTGGTGACTTCTTTATTTTAGGGAAAAGAATGATTTTTTCGAAAATGAATAGAAATGTACAATGTCAAGGTAGCATTAACAACTAATGAGTATTTGTTAAGGTGATTGGCCCTTTTAATTTGACGTGGAAATGCAGACCCATGGGAACAAACAGTTATCTCTAAGAATTTTTATTGTTTTGCCATTTTCTTTTCGGAAACGATTTGTTCAAGAATTGAAGCTTGTGATTAAGTTATAATTTTTATATACTCACCTCCTCTATAATTTTAACAGTGATCAAATATCGATAAAATTAACATTTTTAATCGAAAACCTTCATAACAAAAAAATAAGGAAATATAACAATTAATAAACAATGATATATTATCTTAGAAGGGATGTTGAAAATATTAACATAAAAATTTTACTCGTTCTCGAGAAAACTGATATTTCCAAATGCATGATTTTTCCTCAAGACCTATCCGGTAGCTAGCGCCATCTACGGTTTCCGTGATCCATTTGTTATTGTTAGCTTGGAAGGATACTTTGGTCGGTTGTGAAGCCACGCCACGCCTTTCACTCTCCCGCCCACCATCCCACAAAATAGGTTTTAGACTTGCACTTGACAGGGCCAAAGCTCTTAACCGTTGTTATTAGTTGATGAAGTCAACTGTAGTCTTCTGTGTGCTTGAGGAAGGGAATCGACGCATGTTCCATTACAAAATATGTATTAAAATAAACATATTAAATGATTATTTAAACCAGCTGGGGTGAATAACATTATAAACGTGTTACAAACACATTATTCATTTTTTTATTTCAGACTAGTTTAATGTCTGCATGCCCACATCTTGCCAATTTGGTAGGCAACGCTTTCTTTGCCTTTCTATCTCATTGGCTAAGGATGAAGAAACTACTTTCCACCTTGACATGCTACAAGATTTTCAATTGTATTGGTAAATATGAATGACTTTTTGTTTAGATAGAAATATATTTATCGACTTAGGGAAATAATTATATGCCAAAATAGCTATAAATAGTTTTTATTGTGTTCCTTGAGTTCCTTACAGGGTGATTTTGAAATAACGTGGCAAAATTAAATCGGTGTAAGATGGTGCTATAAATACTATAATGGTACGAGGTCCCCATGGATGGTGATGTCACAATAAGGAGCTATGGAACTTAAACTATTTGAAGTGTTGCCTGAAGTCTAGGCAACTTTTCTGACATGCCAGCGGCGCTACCGCTAGATGGTGGAGTTGGCGCTATCGAGCCTCATCTAAACAAGGATCACGTGATTACTACAAACCTTCGCTATTAAACAATTAACAGGTACGTGCCTTTCAAGATTGGAACCGAAATGGAGGGTTACACTTTCAGGGAGATAACTGATTTGTATCTTGTTTACGGGTATAATGGATCATGCTTGCAGTAATAATGAGATCTTTGGTTGGATGAGGCATGACGTTTCAATAGTTCCAGTATCACCAGTTAGGGATGGCGCCGCTGCATTGCCAGACAAGTTGCATAGATTTCAGGCAACACTTCAAATGTTTGCAGCTCCATATATGCTTACGGTGAAATCACTATCCATGGGTTCGTTATACCAATATGGTCGCTATAGCACTATTTCCTACCCATTTCATTTTGGCACGTTATTTCAAATTCACCTTGTATAGGCAAATATGTGTTTAGTATTGATTTTTGTAAGTTCAAAGTTTGTACAGTGGAACCTGGATAATTCGAACTTTAAAGGACCAGGGAAAAATTCGAATTATCAAAAAATTCGAATTAAATAAGTTTCTTAAAAGGAATATCCTTTTCCACTTCCTTTATCACCGCCACTTTTTCGCCAAAAGTTAATAATTTATAAGACTGTGGCTTGGACAGTGACATCACGATACACACACACACAAACACTACTGTACAGTATGTACTAAAAAAACTAAAATCAAACAAAAACTAAACAACAAAACAAAACAAAATAAACTCGCACGTCACAAGAATATCGCTATGACCTAATCACTAAGAACAGCGCAAGTAACCGTTAGAAAGGTTCGACACCTTGACTAACAGAATACAGAGCTTTAGGTGTAAACAAAGACGTATAGGTGACCGGGGGAAGGGGAGGGGGGGTGAATAAGGGTATTGACTGCGTTCCAACGTCACCTACACTGTTTCCAAAAATAGAACAACACGGCGCCGCAACTAGAAGTAGGAAAACAATAATACACAGTACAGTACAACTTATGAAAAGTTCGAATTAACCAAAACAAAATTCGAAAAATCCACGATTTTTTACTTTGTTTTGATAAAAATTCATAGGACTAGGCGAAAAATTCGAATTACGTAAGTTCAAATTAGTCAGGTTCCACTGTATAAAACAAGGTATAAAAAGAACTATTCTGGCTTATGAATTATAGATTTATAGAACCTTAAATAGTAAAATATCAGAATTAATACTTTATAGCATAGATTATTAATGTCTTAAACTCCTTAGTATATTATACTGTTGTTTCCAAAACAGTAGGGAATATTCTAATTTTCTAGCAAACTGCTTCGGTGGCCGCATGGTTCAAGGTGTCACTCAAGCAATAGACTAGTCTACCGATGACAGGTAGATCAGAGTTTGAATCTTGGTTGGGTGTACTGAGAGTGGTTTATCCTAAATAGTTTTCCACTCTCCCTCCACGTAAATACGGGTACACATCCACTAAATTTACCTTTTCTCGACCCTAACTAATTAGTGTGATTAGTACACATGCGTATAACCTGAACAGGTAGTAAGACGTGGTGCTAGAATATATATATATATATTCTAGCTCACATATATTCTAAAAAAACATAGATTGAGAGTGACATAAATAATAATAGTTCTAGAATTAAATACAGATAATTTTAAAGCTCACTATAGATGTTTTTATTGTTTTATTGACAACTATTTCTAATTATTTCCAGCCACCTTGGGACCAGCTCTCATGATAATTATAATCCCTCTATTGAAATGCGATAAAGTGGGCGTAATGAACTTACTCAGCGTAACAATGTTTTTGAATGGCGCTTATCTTGGTGGCAGTTTCATGAACCAATTAGATCTTTCACCGAACTACGCTGGCTCGGTCGCGGCGTTTGTTTCTACACTCAGTGGTCTGATACAAGTTGGTGGTCCCCTAGCTGCAGGAGCCTTAACTAATCAGGAGGTAGGTTTAATCCCTTTTAAACAAATTACTAGATTGAATTAGTCAACAGTGAAAGGATTTTATTTTTAGGTTGATTTATCTACGTAGCATATATTATATTTGAGTGATTGTAGCGAACTTTATATATCTACGGGTTAGCACACAATACCTTACATGACCTTATTACCATGGCCCAGAAATAGATGACCAAAAAATACCCATAAAATGACCTACTAAATTCTAAAAAAAAAAATACTTCAAATTTTCAAAAAATGACTTAAAAATATGAACAAAAACTCCTGTGTATTGACTGAATCAAAGACTCACGTACAATAATTGAAAACAAAAAACTTCAAAGGCAATGAAAAGCCTTTCCCAGCTATGCTCTTGCATTTGTTAAATATGATATTGATTTACAAATACCTGCTTCAGAATAATAGCTACCCCCTCCCAACACAACCCTCTCCAGTCTAGTTGCAGTCTCACCAGGAATGTGTAATACCTCCTTCAGAAGCAAAATAGCTACCCCCTCCCAACACAACCCTCTCCAGCTAGTTACAGTCTCACCAGGAATGTGTAATACCTGCTTCAGAAGTAATAGCTACCCCCTCCAAACGCTACCCTCTCCAGTCTAGTTGCAGTCTCACCAGGAATTTGTAATACCTGCTTCAGAAGTAATAGCTACCCCCTCCCAACACAACCCTCTCCAGTCTAGTTACAGTCTCACCAGGAATGTGTAATACCTGATTCAGAAGTAATAGCTACCCTCTCCAGTCTAGTTACAGTCTCACCAGGAATGTGTAATACCTGCTTCAGAAGTAATAGCTACCCTCTCTAGCCTAGTTGCAGTCTCACCAGGAATGTGCGATACCTTCTTCAGAAGTAATAGCTACCCTCTCCAGTCTAGTTACAGTCTCACCAGGAATAGCTTGGGGTTTGCTCACTATCAGTCTGTTGAGGAAGGCTTATTCGCCCCCTCCCTAAATATTATTAATAAGGAAAAGGTGTGATAGCATCTCATAGCTCTCGGCCATCTATATCATAGACGTCATTTTCAAAAATGTCAGCCGACAACCTTAGTGTTCATTTGGAAGCGCCTGGAGACGTCAATAGTAGAGATACAGTGATGCATTTGTTTTAGATTTTGAAGCTGATGTTATCTACAATATTACAGCATATTAACTAATTCTCAATATATTAAATAGATTTTAAAAATATGAAAGTCAAAGGTTAAAAAAAACTTAATTTTGGTGTTTAGTACTTTATAGCATGTGTTCAAATGATATTTTTGTCAAATAAATCTTCCCTAAAAATATAGATAATATATTAATTAGTTTTAAAATAATACCGTTTGAGGTAATAATAAGCTTACCATTATAAAGTTGTAGAACTATTAGAGTTAGTTATGATTAACTGTAACAATATTTTATAAAACTAATAATTTCAAATAATAGAATATGTATTTTTAAATGGAGGGCTGAGAAAGGAGAAGCTATAAATGTACAAAATGTAATAAACACAATAAAACCCTTTCTAATAAAATATTGTAAGTTTGTATAGGAGATGAAAAAACTGCCATAAAAATGAACTAACACCAAAACCAAAGATTATCGAAAAGAGGGTGAATTGGTTAAGCGATTACATAGTTAAAAATCGAGAGCAAAACTAGCGCCTAAGCTATAGGTGACAAAACAATTAAAATAAACAATATCTATTGACATTGTATGATGAAACGTTATTATCTTTGATCAATCGTAATGTTCCTTTACTCAATTAGTTTCTGTAAACAGTGTATAATATTTTATTTAGGCTCTTTTGTGAGCCGTAAGGTTCCTTTATTAAATATGTTTCTGTAAAAGAGTATAATATTATTACATTTATGATATTTTACCATTATGTTTCTGTAACAATGTATACTATTTCATTTAATTTATCTTATGATCGATCTAGGGCGTAGATTTAATTGACTGTGAGATGCGTTTTTTGAGGCACTCAGTTTATTGCTGTATATATGGGCGGTTTTATTTTAAATATTTATTCTATTTTAATTGATTAATTGTCATAATTGTTTTGTGATTGTAATAGCAATTTTTTTTACTGTGTAAGGAGATATTATACTAACACTATACTAAAGATGGCGGCTGTATCCTTAATGTTCTAGTTTGATGCAACCACCAGTTCGAAGAACGGGCAGTACTACTAGTTAACATAAAAATAATTATTTGTTATTACGCCAATTGAAGCGTTCGCTTTTTTAGCGTCTTCATTTTGTTCCTCCTTGTCACTAGTTACAACAGTTATTTTTTTTTGGTAAAGACGTGAAAAATTCTTTGCGGCATACCATGCAATTTATTTTAGTTCAGGAGCACATAAAATCTCATTCATCTTGCATCACGAGGGCAAATATTCTCCCGGTTACAATATTAAATGGAGGAGAAAGTAAAAATACTATCATATTCATTGAAATTTTAATTATTTAATAGCCCGCTTTGGTGGCCGCGTGGTTTAAGGTGCTAATCTCGCAATAGACTAGAATGCCGATGACGGGGAGATCGAGTTTCGAGGGTGGTTTTACCAGAACAGGTTTACTCTCTTCCTGCACGCAAATGCGGGCACACTTCCTATAGATATAGCATTCCTATTCCATAAAACCAATAGCATAATTAGTACATAAGAATAATCCGAACGGGTAGTAAGACGTGGTTCTAAACAAAATATCCAATAGTAAAACCTCTATAATTACAGTAAAGTTGATTTTATATTAATGAACATGTTAAGGGAAGATTTCACGAATGTTTATCTGAAAACAAAAGTTAGTTTATTAAGAAAGTAAAAATGGTTTCCCCAACAAAAAAATATAGTGATATAAAAATAATCTAATATTTCTTTTACTAACCGTTCGGGTTATTCGATAACATTTCCTTGATAACCTTAAGGTGGGATTGTAGAGAACGCCAGAAAAGGGCAGGTTTTTTTTTCAGTTTTTATATAAATTTTTTTTGTTCAAAATAAATCAAATAGAGTTTAATTTTCTTCACACGGTGACATCAACAGTTGTTGAATATCTTTCAAGGATGTCCTGGAATTTGTAATGATACTGTTTTGGTCCCCTCTCATTTATTCTAAGAGTCAGGGATGAAGTATATTTTTCTTTAAAGAACTGTATGTAAATTTTCTTTTTAATACTTCATCCATGGACGACCAAGCATTTTCAGAAGTAAATTCAATATACTACGTTTTAAATCTTTCTTTGTTTAAAAACTTCCTTCGTTCTATTTGAAAATCTGGAGATGAGCTGGCTACCTTTTACCCAATAGGAAGCTAGCCTTCACAACATCAGGTTGTCAGGAGTTCTCCTATTAGTTAGTTTTAACACTGGTGACAAGGGGTCCAAGAAACAAGGGGTAGGTCATATATCAGGGGCTGGAGCAGCTTGTGCGTAGAGCAATCACTATCTCAATCTATAGTAATTTATTTCTCAATCTGCAGCAAGCTCTAGCTCTAGATCTAGCTCTCCGCGTTAGAAGAGCTGTATCACTTTAATGTTAAATTTATAATATTGAAAGTGTAATTCATTAAATAAATCGTGTATATCATTGAATTTTACTAATTTCAACAGAAATAACTACTAAGTAATCCTACAGTGGGTTAGGCAAACAATCAGATCATCATACAGCCTTGTGATAACAAGTGCGCAGTAAGGCAACTGGTATCCATTTCAAACTTGGGACGTATCGATTTAAAAAATTGTATCAACATAATTGTTGCCCAACTGTGGGGCGTGCATGGGTCCTCCTCCTCATCATAAAAACGGTATCGTCATAAATTTAATGACAACTTTTTCCATTCATTTAAAAAGTTTGTCATCTAATGCCGTTATGCTCATGACAGATATTCAACAACTGTTGATATCACCATGTGAAGAAAATTAAACTCTATGTTTCTACTGGAGCAATATTAATAATTTATTTTGATAAAAAAAAAGTTTTGCTATAAAATCTGTAAAAACACAACCTTTCCCCACACTCCCATCTTAAAAAAGAGATACAATATGATTCACGACTATTTGAATGTAATTTTTTAAATCTATTTGATTTAATTCCAGGACACGCTGACTACATGGAGCAAGGTGTTCTACAATTCATCGGGCATTTCTTTCTTCCCTGTCTTTCTCTTCCTGTTCTTTGGCTCGACGGCTCAGCAGCACTGGGACAAACTGGATCACAACGAAGCTGACGCTCCCCAGAGACGTAAAAACAAATCTGTCAACACCATCAGCATCAAGTTTGGCTCCAAATATCCGCAAATGGAAGCTGTGAATTGAGAGCTCTTTAAGAGCGTACATCACATGCCCATCAACTCTGTGATGCAGCCGGATCAAAATAGTAAATTTACACGAACATTATTGCACCTGGAACATTTATGATTAAATATTAAAGGAGATAAAGAGGTAAGAGATGTTCCTAATTAAAAACATTGTTAAAATATTAAATAATATTTGGAGAAAAGCTGCATTGAAAAGGCAGTTTTTGATAATTCTAGAATAGCTTCACAGATAAGCACTTTGCACAAATCTTCATTCTGTCGTAATAGGGACATACTGTAGTTATTAACAATAAACTTTGTCGCTTTGTCCCCCATCGTCACCGCGGAAAATGTCGAGTAATCGTTAGAATACGAATTCACTGCACACATTTCTGGCATATCTTGGTGTTTTATTTTCACTTTTACTCCCATACCTCGCGCGAGCCGGGAGCTGAGTTGTGCCTGCTTTGATGCACGCTATTAATGTTAAAAGTTAAACTGTTTGTCAGTTGTACTAAATAAACAAGTATTTTATATGTATCTATTAGCCCTGTTTCCAATACTGGCCACAATCAGCGGTGGTAGAAACTTAATCTAAGTGACCCTGGTTCAGTACCGAGTGGGCTTGACGAAGAAATCTCTTAACAGCGAACACCTTCCGGGATAAAAAAAAATCCCCCGTTTTTAAGAGGCTTCCGTTATTTAGAAAAAAAAAAAAAATACAGCTTGAACACAGTTTAATCTATATGAACCTGTATATTAACTCCAACAATCTAATTACATTGCTTTGTAATATTGTATACAGGGAATTAATGCTGTACATAGCTTACTGCACATATTGTATAGCTCATTATACAGAAAAATATACAAATACAATTGAATGTGAACAGTAGGACTTCTGTAATACTGCATATGTGAGCACGAGCACTGAGTAAACTGCTGGAACAACCCCCGCTGATGGATCGGGGAGGATGGTAGGCATGACCTTGAAGTACCACAGTCATTACTACGTAGGTTATTTCAGAAAATTTCACCTGAAGGGAAATATGGGACTGCTCACATTTCACGCGAGACAACGGAATTCCTGATATTCCTACAATAAAATATTGTATATGGACTGGTGTATTATGTTTTTTTCCGCTGTTTAGAGATTTTTATGCAGTGTCCGTGTCCTTTATTGATAATGTCCGTTATTGGGAAGATGTATCACCGTTATAGGAAATGTTATTTTGCCGGGTAGAATCTAAACTACCCGCTATAAAGAAGAATCCACTATTCAGAAGTGTTAGTTAACGGAGATTTCACTGTATTTGTTCAGGTTGGGGCAGAAAGTATTGACACATTTAATAACTCAATATCTTTACTATTTCAACCACAAAATACTTCACACTAAAGTTAAAATAGCAAATTATTATTGACAATTTTCTACATACCCTTGATTAAAAAAATTATGTTCTTAAGATAGGCACCATTATTTTTATTTGATGGTCCACGAATGGCATTCTCAGCTACTTTTGTAAATAGGAGTTTCTTTTTATAAGCACCCTTTCTTCTTTTCTTGCTCCTACACAAAAAATAATAAATTACTCAACAACTGTCGATATCATCACGTGAAGAAAATTAAACTCTTATGTTTCTACTGGAGAAATATTTGATTTCAATAGAACAAAAATATATTTTGCTATTAAAACTACAAAAAAAAACTGAGCTTAACTTGAATTCCCTACACTCCCCCTTCAACGGTCTGACGTAGGATACTTGGGTTCATGGACCACAGTCATTCCGCATTTCTTTGCGATCAGCTGCTAGATCTGTTTTTAAAAGTGGATACGATTTTTCAAAATAATTAATTTCAAAGCTATGGTTACTAACGGCCTACTCTATGGGACAAGGAGGAAGAGGAGGGTACATCAAGGGAAAATAAACCACATATGCGTGGAGAGAGGATGAGAAAACTACAATGATATATCACATGTGTGGATTGAGATTTGAACCTTTAACTTCTAGTCACCAGTAATTTAGTAATACTGGGAGCTTTACCACGTGACTAGTGGTCGTGAATCGAACCTTAACCTCCCCGTCAAGATTATTGATCAGCATGACAGGACTACAAGGAGACGAGTGGCTCCTGTTTCGCGTGAGGGCTGGGTGGTGACGTTGTGAAGGGGGGGAGAGGGAGGATGGGTATGTCATGGAGGAAGTGGGACATCACGGGGAAAGGGGGGGGGGCGGAGGGGTTGTGAGATCCCAGCTTCCCCCTGGGCAGCGCCCTCCTACTCCTTCCTTCCCTAACAAAATTTGTTTAAAAACACTTATTATTGTTTTAAGTTTAAAAATATGGCTCATAACAAAATGGAGAAGAAATATATCAATATGTCCCTATAGATATAAAAACTCGAGCTTTTTTTAATTAAAAGGGGAAACTAGCTCATTTTCAAGGACGTTTTACGTGAAATATCTCAGTTCTGAAATTAAAATAAATGTTTAGAAACTTAAATCTAACCTTCTTCAAACAAATAAATTTTCTTTTCAATTAACAATGTGAGGAATGCCAGGCCTCCACCGTAATTCGGATACCACGTTAAGCTGTAGGTCCTCCATTTCATCTCACAATCACCCTACCATTACACATTAGCACGTTAGCGTAAGTGCGTATGACCCTAACGGGTAGTAAGACGTGGTGTTAATAATAATTCATTCAACAGCGTCGCAACGGATCATTCTAATTCTGAAAATTGAAAAATGACACCTGGACAGGGGAATAGAACCCGGGACCTTTGGCTTAGTACGCCAATGCTCTACCACTGAGCTATCCAGGAGTCGTCCCGTGCCCAAGGCCATTCTTCACTCATATTTTAAGGCAGAGTCTATGATGAATTCCTGGATAGCTCAGTTTTAGAGCATTGGCGTACTAAGCCAAAGGTACTGGGTTCGATTCCCGTGTCCAGGTGTCATTTTTCAATTTTCAGAATATGATATCTAGATTGAGAATTTCTCTCTAAAATTAATAACAGCTTCGGCTATTTGGATCATTCTAAGATGATTGAGGATTGTTTAAGGGATGTTGAAACTTCATGAATGACATTCTCATGAGAAATGCCAAAGTGTGAGGATATTTCTCCTTCAAATAGGCGGCGTCCTTGGCTTCCTAAACGTATATTTTATTTTGGAAAGTTAAAGTGTCTGATAGCTGAGTTTGTCACGATTCACCCTCCATATCCAACTATTTTATGTTTTAAAAAAATGTAAGGGGAATTTTTCTAAGAGGAAAAGTTACCTTCTCACATCTTTATTGGTCTCGTATATTGGCTCATCTGTACGTGTTACTCACGCTGGTGACAGCTGCTGTAGTCCACCAGATATGCAAGCAATTCACAGCTGCAGATGTAAGATTGTCCCGTCTCTAGAAGCGGAAACTCCAAGTTAGCCATGACTTCTTTGGGGAGATTAGTCTGACATTTGGTAAATATCAAAACAATTCAAGTAACATGTACTAAAAACTTATCTTAGCTATTGTTTTTATTTTTTAGATAGCATTGCGTCTTACTACCTGTTCAGGTTATACGCATATGTACTAATTACGCTAATGAGTTAGGGATGAGGAAGGTTGTATTTAGGAGGGAGTATACCCACACTTGCGTGGAAGGAGAGTGGAATTTTTTTTTGGAGAAACCACTATCAGTACACCCGACCGGAATTCGAACCCAAATCTCTCCATCAGCGGCAGTCTAGTCTATTGCGAGAGTGAAGCCTTAGACCAGAGGTCGGTGACAGGTCGATATCTATCGACGGTCGATCTCGCAGCAGTTTTCAGTCGATCGTGTAAGAAAACTACATCTTCACGGAAAGGCAAGCTTACCTTGCATTATTCCACTATGGTACAGCTTATAAGATAGGGTCATAGTGTAATCCGTCAAGGTAAGACTGTTACCGTTCAGGGTAAATGGAGTGCACATTTGATGTATTTTCTATAAATACAGGGACATAAGTATTGGAGGAAATATTGAATTTATTGAATAAATACAAGCTGTAAAGAAAAAAAATAATTAAAAGTAAAGTGGAGGGAGACACGAAGGGTGATTGCGGAACCTTTGATTTGTAAAAGTCGATCGTGGCCCCAAATGGTTGCCGACCTCTGCCCTAGATCATTCGGCCAAGTACGTACTACGTAAGGGGAGTATATATAATTTTAAAGGAAATGCACCCTCATTCCCTTGGAGTGAGGTGAAAACCACAACTTGAAGAAACATTTCTATTGCACCTAGCTAGTATTTAAATTTATCTTTCAAAACGAGTATTTTATTTTTAATATACTTTTAGTGAGCATTAAGAAATTAATAGTTATAAAAATAGAGAATATCAATTTATAAATTATTATTTGATGCTTTATTTTTAATCAATTCTGGCGTAGTATGTCAGTCGGGAATGGCTATTGGAATCGATTACCGGTAAGATTAATAATATTTGATCATCATGAAATTTAATTTGTAACAAACTCCCTTCTAAAGGATGTGCTTGTCTTAGAATCAACTATGATTTGTCACAAAGTGTGTTAATTAAAAAAACAATTAATGCTGATATCTTAACATACCTAGATTTATTAGTTTCAAATAAGTAGTGCCAAGTAACAATTTAATATTAAATAGGGAGTAATATATTATAGAACAATATATAATTTTAACAAAAAAAATTAGCTCACACCAGTGGTCATGGGGACAAGGGCGTCATTCTCGTCTAGTTTTGTGAACCGGTGATGGTATGGGAATGTCGGAGTATGAATCCCGGCCGTGTTTAGTGTTGTGGCTTTTCCATTAATTGTTTCTCACTCTCCATCAATACAAATGAGGTTACACGGGATATAAATCATACCTTCCACCTCCCTACCACATTAGTTTGAATATACAATTATCCTGGACGGGTAGTAATATGCGGCTAATTCACTGTAGTTTATATTTAAAAGTTATACTATAATTTTTTTATAGTAAGCCCATTATGGAAGGCTTTATTTCCTACTAGAATCCTACTATATATTAGTATTTTATTATGATTAACAGCCTTTCAGAACCGACTTCCTATCAAAATCATAGTGTATATATTTTTAGCACTATGGCTTACTACCCGTTCAGGTTGTAATCCTATTTAATATGTGTTAGAGACGAATAATGTTGAATTTAGAGAAAATGTACCCACATTCGCGCGGAGGGAGAGTAGAAAACCAGTTAAGGGGGAAACATCCTCAGTACACCCAACCGAGATTCGAACCTTGTTCTCCCCACCTCTGGCTGTCTAGTCTATTGTGATATGGGCGTCTTAGACCCATTCTAACCCCCGAGTGGGCTGTATTTTATAACTATATGCATAATATTATTGATCTTCTATCAAGAGTGGCAACTTCCAAGATTTTTAAAAGGTCAAGCTTAGGGCGAATGCATGCCTCCTTCTGTCTGTACTGTACCGGATACTTGGTTCTTATTGGTTGGGCTATCGGAGTCCCCAGGGGATCACGTTGGGACTCTAGTGGGGCATATAACTCTTCAGATAGCCCTCACACACAAAATATCAAAGAAAAAAAAAGAGATATATTTAATATATTCCTTGCGGGAGGAAAAAAAAGTATCAATAGAACCCTTTCAGGGACAACCTAGCGAAACGCCCTTCTAAGGGTGTATGGAAAAAAAAAAATATATATACAGGGTGTACACAGGTTTTATATATATACACAGGGTCTTTGGAAATTCATAGCCCAAAGTACACATATAGTTTGTTTGAACCAAAAGTAATACAATATCACTGTACACATACATCCAGCAAACTATGCTAATACCATTAAATTGTGTTCAAAGTTTCGTTGTACAGCGCCGGGATAGCAAGGCTATGCAAGCATACGTAAACAACAAGTTGAATACGAGTTCGACGCGCGGCACTGCACATATAATAATGGCAAGCACTTTCTGTGATGTAGGACTGTTAATGATGACTCTCAGAACGTATTTGTAGTTTTAGATGGACTGGTGTGCTGTTTACTATTAACTGTGTTATGTTCTGCTGACGTGCTCCAAGATGTAGAGGTGTGTAGTGCCACATGCCTAGCTCCTATGCAACTTGTTGTACATGCGGGCTCGAACAGATTTGCTCTCCCAGCGCCTGTACGCCGAAACTTTGAACACAATTTAATGGTATTAGCATACTTTTCCGGATGTAAATGTACGGGGATTTTGTGTTGTTTTAGGTTCAAACAAGCTTTTCGTATGCATGCAGTTTGAGATATGAGTTTCTGAACATCATGTATATATAGTCGCTCTACGTCAAGATAGAGGCAGTAAGGAGATCTGGTGCTGATAAATTAACAGGATTGAAACTGTGTTTTAGTGTTTTTTTTAGAAAGAAACTAAAAAGAATAGTTGACAGTTAAATAAATTAATGTGATGGAGTTTATGACTATACTAAGAGATAAGTTGAAAGTGAAACCATCGTATCAGCAGCAACCCGCGTTATTCTAAACAAGACCTAGGTATTTCCCCAGTTGGTCCCCTCGTACTTGTCTGTTCTAGCCCTTGCTCCGGCATGGTTGAGACGTGCCTAGGTCTCTAACAAAGTTAACGAACAGCGAATGCTGCAACATATGGTAGCATTCTGCTAGCCTATATTTCTCAATTACCGAAAATAGTATTATCAAATTTATTATATAGAAGTTCACTGTATTTTTTTTTACTTAGCACCACGTCTTATTACCCGCTCAGGTTATACGCATATGTATTAACTACCTTAATGAACTAGGGACAAGGAAGGTTGAATTTAGAGGAAGTGTACCCGGAATTTTCGTGGAGGTAGAGTGGAAAACCATATAGTTAAAACCAACCTCAGTCACCCGAACGGGATTCTAACCCCAATCTTCCTGTCACCGGCATTCTAGTTTAACACAAGAGTGTACGACTTAGACCATGCGGCCACCGAAGCAAATTTCACTGTATTGTTTCTTTTAATATATAATACATATTAACGAATCATTTTGTTTTAGTGAGTTAGTGATTTTGTGTATACAGGATGTGGCCGAAGAAATTAGATGATAAGTAACTTAAAAATTAACACTTTAATTGAAAAGTAAATATTCACTAGCTAAATGAAATCAAACTACATAATACACCTTCCTCACTTTTTGAAGGTAAAGTCACTCAGATGAGCTCCCCCGGACGTCAGGCAAACCTCAGCACGTTGTCCATCACTTCCCTAAGCATAGATCGTATAATTGTTTCCGCCCCACCCTGTATAACTAGTGCGTTCAGTGCTTAATACGATATGTGCGTTCTCTTCCCAACTACATGTAGGTACCGATTTTAGGTTTTGATTTATATCCAAAGAAATCACTGCAACCACTGAACCTGTGTAACTTCACTGCTTCAAGTTTGTCTAGTTGGGCCCCTACACGATCAGTCAGACTGTCAGTATTAATAAAGTAATAATTAATACTGTACTGACAGTCTGACTGATCGTGTAGGGGCAGTACTGATGGACTGATGGACAGAATTACGAAAATACTGATGTGATCCGAATTTTATGATCACATCACCCTCAGTCCATCAGTCTTGCAAGTTGTGGGATAGACTGACGGTAATACTGACAGTAGTACTGACCGTAGTACTGACAGTAGTACTGACAGTAGTACTGACAGTAGTACTGACAGTAGTACTGACAGTAGTACTGACCGTGTGCGCGCTCGTCAGTATTTCCTTCAGTCTCAGCAGCAAACATAGACTGCCCACGCTTTTTTATTATCATCCATGTTGTTACACGTTACATGCAGGAACCGAGACTGATAAAAATAACGATACGAAGACTAACCATATACGGTCTCGTTGTAAATACTGATGCGTACTAACAGTCAGACTGTCAGTCCTAAGACTAGCTGAAGGTGTTGTCTCGTTCATTCGGTGTTAATATCCGGGGTTGTTCTATTTAACAGTGTCTATTCTTACCAAAAGCCCCAGCTCACCTTAATTCCAGCTTAAATTTGGTAAGAGTCACACTCGCTTTGGTGACCGCGTGGTCTAACGCGCTACCATCGCCTCGCAGTAAACTAGACTGCCGATGACGGGAAGATTGTGGTTTGAATCTCGGTCGGTATACTGATGGTGGTTTTCTCCAAAATGGTTTTACACTCTCCCTTCAAGCACATGCAGATACACTTCCTCTAAAATTAACCTTACTAGCCCCTGAACCCACTAGTGCCACTAGCATATAAACGTATAACTCGAACGGGCAGTAAGATACGGTGTTAAAAAAAGAAGTCAGGAGGTGAGATTTGTTTGTATTACTCGAGTTATTTGTCGTTTCTCTTCATTTATCTTGTTTATTCAAGGGTAATCCTCTGGTATGACAATCCCGGGTTGCAACAGTGGAGAAGGGCGGGTTCATTTATGATTTTGGTAATGGTCACACTAAATTCAAGGTTGACCCAGGAGAGTTTTGATTGTTGGGCGCCACCTCGTTGGCTGTAGTAAACATGAATTATAACGAGGAATTCGTTCATTCGCAAGATGTAAGTTTTAATATCAACACTCCCCGTAGTAATGCAGACCCAAACTGATAAGAGACCATTCGGGCAGGGGTCAACTTCAGACCTTTACTTAAACCACCAATAAATATTACACCCAGAGGCCTTCATATGTTTACCATGATCGAATCTGCAAAACCTGCTAATAAATAATGTAGACTAAAGTGTATCCAAACCGTGTAAATGTTTCCCTAGTGTTAATGTAATAATTCACAAAATGAAAATGACTCATATAAGTTAGGAGTACCTACACAAACAAAAAAAGAAAAATCAGAATAACTATATTGTATTATAAGGTTATTTTTATGGTCAGATATTCTCACAGCCATTATTAAGTATCCATCTTTAACCACTCTGTAGATTAACAATATCAGAAGCTCTAATCCTAGGTAATTAGGATGTAATTAAAAATTAATCAAGGGAAATTCAAATTTTATTGCACACATGAAAGTAGTTCTAAACAACTTCACAACGTTATGAGTATTGATCTGGTACACAAGTCTAATGGGCCAACCATCAGCAACGTTCATAGAGCTTTCACTTAAACTTAACACTTAACAAAAAAAAATTACTCCAAATTAAACAAATATTAACCGTTGAGAGCCCCTTGAAAGGGATTTCCATTGGCTTGACGGCTTAACATAATAATAATAATAATAATAATAATAATAATAATAATAATAATAATAGTCTAATCCTAATAACTAACCAACAAGATACAGATACAGGTTACGATATATAAAAAAAAGTGAGCTGCGAGTGACCACTGCGCTGAAAGAACCAGATTAATGTGCACATAAAAGTTAAAGCTAGCGCTCCCTAAAGTAGTCACAGGCGTCAAACGTGTTCAATGAGTCACTAGCGGTCACTTCCTTGGGTAGTTCCACCTAGAGTCAATCTTCATATGCCGGCATCATTGAAGTTAAGTTTAAAAAAAATCTAATATATTACTAGGTCTCGGTGAATCTTGTGACACGCGTGACCATACGTTCCACATGGAATCTCAGGGGTATCCAAGTTTGTATGCGACTTGTCAAAACTTCACTTGTAAGTGCCTCGGACCACCAGTCATGGGTAGGCAAGCACTGAAAAAGTACCACGGATGTGGTCCGTAGCTGGCAGAACCAAGTCCGGGAAACAAACTCCAGACTCCCAGACGCAAACTAAAAAAAAACCTCTGCCACTAAATTTTAGCACTAAATCCTCCCAACCGAGACAGACGTTCTTCTCAGCACAAGCGTTCATGTCCAACACACTCTAACGAAACCCTAACGCTCTACAGCAGACACAAAACTAGTCTCATTTACCTAAACAATAGTTCACCAATCAAGTTCTGACGTAGGTCACAGATAATTAATCGCGTCACTGGATTTTCTGTAGCGCCCTAGTGGATGAAGTAGGCACTGTTTACGTCCAAGCATCACTGGAAGTATCAGACTATTGTGGGCATGCTACCATAATAAGTAAATACACCTTTAGCGGGCCAGGCTAAATATCTGAAGAGAGTTTCATGTGACGGGAAACGTTACATTGGGCCCCTTAATTTTTGTGATAGGGAGGCTGTAAATATCTCAAACTAAAGAGAGTTAAAAACAATATTATAATTGTTACCATTATGTTTATCTAAAAACATTAATTTGCTTACTACCACCAAAAATAATAGAAAAAATCAAATATCTATCGTTTATTCATATTTCTTCAGATAATAAGTTAATTACATGCTGTTGGCCATTTCGTTTTGTATAAAAATGGTAGATATATTCATTAGCTTTAATTTTAGTTACTGTAGGCTTTTATATAATAAAATCTATGGAAGTTACAGTCAATAATGTTGTAACAAGTAAAATTATATCCCCCCCTGCACCATATATCCCAGCCCCCCTGCATTAGTTTCGGAATTGGCAATATGTGTTTTTGTACTATTTGGGGTACCAATTAATAACTAAAAAAACCGCAATATTGTATCACAAATATCACACGGATAACCGGTTGCTCTCCCACTAGGAGGATACAACGACTTAATTTTTTTGTATGTTAAATATTTTTTTCTCGATAATATATATTAAGGTATAAAACGCCATAGTTGGGTGACAAACGGTGCAAAACAGGAATTTTAAGATTACATAAAAAAATCCAACATTTTGATAGTGGGGGGGATACTCTTAACTTGCCCCCCCTCCGCCCCAAACATAAACAGTCGTTCTCTGGGATTAGGGAGCCAAATAGGTGCAAAACGGTGGTATATTTACATTTTAATTTTGAGAGGGTGGGGAGTCCAACTTAAGTGATCTTTAGGTAACACTAAAATATGTGCTTAGTATGCTTTGCCCCAAGCTGAATGAGTTCATTAGTGCACCGCCTGGCCGCCGCGACGCTCATATCTTTGTTGTACCAGGTTCACAGTGAGGTTACTTCTGTATCTTATTATCTGAGGTGAATGTGAAATAGTCTAGTCACTCTAAGGGAAGGTATAACAAATAAATAACACAGTTTTATTATAAATTATCTTTATTCTTTGATATGTCAAGAAAAAATCTAAATATAGCCATCTAAATATTTGCATAATTTTTCGTCCAGCATCACACTATACAATATACTATATATATATTATTATATAACGTATTATATATACAATAATATTTTTATTTATATATATAGCTTGGTGTAATACATTATTTTACCTTATATTTTGTTAGTTATTTAAAAAAAAATGCTTCAATATAGAGTACATGTAGGCCATGATGAAAGAGGTGAGGAAAATGTTTTAAATTAAGTTATTCTAAAAAAAAAATTATAGTATGTTACAGTTGATGGCTTTATTATTTCCAATAAGCATGATTGAGGTAACAGTGCGTCATAAAACAATGCATATTTATTATTATTTCATAATAAATAATTATAGATAGGATACTTGTAAACATATTTATACATTATTATATAGTTGTGAGTCAGTAAACAAGTGCCAGGAATAAGAATTGCTGTGGGGGAAATTTTGTATTGCTAATGAATAATTGGCCACAGTGATACGTATTATTCACGTACACCGTTTTTACTCGTCTAAAGTAGAATGAAAATATAGTCAAACTGATTAGGAAAAACTAATAAATTGAAACTTTTATTTGAAGAAACATAAAAATAATCAAAACTATTACTTTTCATGTGAAAATATATTTTTTACACTTGCAACCTGTATTTACATGCTCAACTGTGAGTTATAAATATGTATTCTTAAAACTGTTCTTATCATGAACTATTGACCTTTTTATTTCTTATTATCACCCATAATAATTTTGGTTACGCTCGAAAAGCTCGCTGGATCACAATTCGGCAACAGAGGTGATCGGGAGCAAAACCCCCCAAAAATGTGTAACTCAGAGAAGTCTTAATTTTTGGAAAATTCTTTCGACGGTAGAACTTCGAATGACCACCTCCACTGATCGAGCCACGAGTCAGCGTCAAGATCACACGTGTCCTAAACGGATATTATGTGTAAACATGTCAAGGCCGTATTTATAAGAGAGTGACTGGGGCCCCAAACAAACAGGGGGATCCTCCCCCTTAATAAATGCTAATATGATTTTTATATAATATTAGGTGTGTTTTAGTTGACGCAACCAAACTACAAAGAGTAATTATTATAGGTCATTAACGCGAAAAAATTATTCTAAGACATTTTGCAACCTTTTAAAGTATGTTGTGGTTAGCCATATTATTTCATAGAGGTGTGAATTTTTTAAAAAAAATCTAAGCGAAGTCAATGTGAAGATTGAAACATGCGAATTAATTTCTAAGCCAAAGTCTAAGATAAGGTGTTTGTTGTTGTCGTAAAATAATACGGCTTTTAAGTTTTGAACTATCCATTAATTTTATATAGGTAAAGAGAAAGGCTTAGAGAAAAAACAAAGTAAATTAATTATTCTATGCTGATATTTTTGAGTCTATACATAATTACGTTGAGTCATTTAATCACTAGTTGGTGTTAAAACACATGCTTCACATCAAAATACAATGTTGGCATCAACACAGATTTATAGCTTATACATCCATCTTTTCCTCTTTCGATACTACTTCATTATTTGCATTAGTCCACATACATGCAATTACTCTCCGATATGTATTCACCCATTGGTCGATTTAACCATCTATCCTTCCATTTTTACGGAAAATTCTGCCCAGATACATAAAATCATTCACTTGTTCTAACAGTTTTCCATTTATATTAGGCTGGCAATCATTTCATGACCCATCCTTATCAAAAGCTATCACCTTAGTTTCGCATTTATCCATTCTGTCTGTCGACACATTCAAACGATTTAATGCATTCTGCAAGTCACTTTCATTCTCAGCCATTATCATCGCCATATAGCAGCACTTTCACATTTACATTGTCCATTTATACACCAACCGCGTACTCACAGGCACCCCTCATACACTTATCCATGAATACATTAGACAACCAAGTAGTCATAACACTACCTTGTTTAACACCCTGTTCAATGTCAAAACATTTCCTCAAAACTTCTTCCACCTTAACGCAAGCTTTACTCCAGTCATACACCACCCTAATTGCATTTACTAATCATGCATCCACACCATAATTTCTCAGGATATTCCATAACATTCTCCTATTCACCCGATCGTACCTTTTCTCCAAATCAACGAATGCACAGTAAACTTTCTTCCTTACTGTTATACATTTCTCAATCACTTGTTGCAACGCAAATATCTAGTTCATGCAACCTCTACCTTTCATGAAACCACATAGCACACCCCAAATCTTGTCCGCAGTTTTTCATACACCCTCTCAATTAAAACTCTCCCAATAAATTTGTTTGGAATAATCAACAAACTAATTGCCCAATAATTCTTACATTCATTCGTACAACCTTTGCCTTTGTACAAAATAACAATGACAGCATTCTTCCAGTCATTACCAACACTCGAAATCACAGTACACACATTGAAGAACTCACACAATCTGGCAATTAATACCATGCCCCCACAATTATTTCACTTGTGAGCCCATATAAACCAGAAGCTTTGCCATTCTTTAACACTTTCCTAGCTTTTAACACCTGAGCCTGGTTAATTCTTTCACTCGTCAACACATTTTCCCTATTGTCTGCTTTTTTATCTAAGTTTTCATCATCCAATTTCTCAAAATACTCCCTCCATCGCTCTCTTATACTGTTTTCATCCCAGACCATTTCACCACGTTTATTATGAATGCAATCGATCTGTCCTTGCACTCCTTGCTTCATTCTCTTTACCCACTTCCAGAGCAGCCAATAATTTCCTTGGAAATCCTTTTGCATTTTTACTCCTTATTTTAATCTCATTTGCTTTTTATCTCCTTTATCACATTTTAACATTCATCCGTTCCTTTTTTGTGTGCATCCCACAACCTATTACGTTCTGTTTCACTATTCCCATCAATCATTCGTTTGTGTGTTTTTCCCTTTTCCCTCACAGCTTCTTCCACCTGTTCTTTACATCTTGCATCTCTTTTTAAGTTTCCCACTACCCAAGATCCACACAGATCTTTCGCGCACTCAACTACAGTTTCTTTATTCTGTTCCGAGCACTTTATATATCACTAACACTTATTTAGACATTCCATTCATGCTCTTGTAAAGTTAATTTTTCGCCTTGCAATACTTCTCACGCGTTTATCCGGCAATGTTTCCACTTTCACTCTTACTTGCGTAATATTCTCACAAAATTCCTACCTTATTCAACTATTGAGATCACTAGGAAGTTTTCTGTTCCACATTAAGCTCCAAGCACAGCCCGAGTATTCTTTATTAAGCTTCTAAGCCCTTCATCATACACCATAAAATCAATCTTAGTTCTTGAATCGCCCCTTTTCCATGTATACAAGCTAATATTTTTGTACTTAAGCCACGTGTTAGACCCAAACAAACCTTTTTATAAACACAAACTCACAAACTCATTACTATTCTCGTTTAACCTCTCATCGCCATATCTTCATAACACATTCTCTGAATTCTCTCCTGTTCATATTCAGTGAAATATTTCAAATATGTTTGTAATATATCAATGTTTTCTTTTTTCCTTCAAAATATTTCAAAGATGAGAAGGCTATTGTGAGCGTCGAAGTAAAGGGGATTTGACCTTCAACTTCAACATTTTGAAGATTCACTCATTCCTACTGTTTTTGTAACTTTCTTGTTGAGAGTTTTGCAATGACAAAACTTAAGATCTACATTGCCTTTTAGCTGCATTTCTTAACAGTTTGCATTCAAGTAAATCTTGGAAGGATGTGATCACCCAAGTTAGGCTATGCTACTTCTACAAATATTGACAAGGGATATTATAGAAGCACTAGGTGCACTAGGTATGCACAAATATAAATGCGGCCTTGCATAATGTTAAGTTATTGTTTTTGTTTAATTTTTTTACCATATATACATTTTATTATACTCAGTTTTATAAAAATGCAGTATAACTCCACAACCATATTTATGAAACAAAATTAAATCCAAACATAAAAAAAAATCTCGTCAAACTCTATAATAACCTAGTTTTTCGGTATCCAAGCAGATCGAAGCCCCAATTACCCTGGATAATCGAGGTTCTACTAAGATTTAAACTAGAACATTAGAAAAAAGATATTCAAGACTATCTTATAATAGTTCATGGGGAAATGCACCATTCGTTATCATGGATGCAGGGATAAAAAAAAGCATTGAATACACTATCGTGCAGTCATACGACAAGCCAGTGGCGCATTCAAAAGAAAGGAGGGGTGAAGGGGTATCGAGTCATTTGTGTCCTTCACCTTCGATGTCACAGATCAATTTAATAAAAGTTCCTCACATCTGAAATACCATTATTAAAAGAAAAATAGCGCTGAAATGTAAAATGTATAGTCTACATTTCAAAATCAGCTGTATGCATTTGGTGTGCATTCGTGTAATCTAAAAAGAGGTTACCAAGGAACTAATCATGAAATAAAATAATGTATAATATTATATTAAGTCCAGATGAGCTTTGATTTTTTTTATATGATAAATATCCTTCCACGTGTAGACCAGAGAGTGCTGCGTCTCTGGATTAATGAGCGGATGTCACTTCGGTTCAATGTTCCATGTTCATGGGCGATTAAACCACGCATGCGCTCATCGTATGGATAATACTGTGGATTCACACGCTCACAGAAAAAAACAAAACAAGAGCAGGACTGAAATGTGGTCACGTGACTAGCTCTAAACCAATCACAAGACTTCAGACTCTTCGGCGTGACTCGAAATAACTTCCGGCTTTCCTTTTTTCTGCGTGACGATATCAACTTGGGAGACTCGATGCTATGTCAAACCCAACCAATTCAGTGCGCATCCACATATCAAGCAAGATACTAGCAGACAACTGCTTCTACTGTTGTGAAATAATTTGAAATTCCGTTTTAAATGAAAAGCGCCTATATCTTTCCTGTTCTGTTTTGATTCAATTCCCTTCAAAATACAATAATTTGAAATCATACAACGTGATATTAATCTTACGTCTGTTTTATCCACTAGAAAATAAAACATGTCGGTAATCAGAGGTTTCTAGTTTGCTTTGCAATGCATCGTGGGTCGACATACAGCGTGTGAATTGCTGCTCCACTCAAATAGATCCTGCTCTCTCTTTTCATCGAACGGCGAATCAAGTTTTATACAATGACTTACCTATTTTCCTTTAAAAAAATAAATAAAGAACCCAGTAAAACTTTGGTGAAACGCCCCCTTTCTCTTTTTATCTAGTGACAAGCATAAATTTTAAAAATATACATTTAATTTTTTACAAAGTTTCTTATAGCCTATTTGTGTTTAAAAATAAATATATAAACATTTTATTGATATTCCGGCGTATTTCAGCCCTTAGAGCACCCTTCATTACACATCTCGTGTTTGTGCATATGTTGATCCATTTTTTAGACGTGGCCGGTTAAAACCGTTAGCTTATCTATCTAACAAGCAATACTCTCTCTGTCCACGGTATTTTGGTTTTTTATCACCCCGTCTTAACACCCGTTATATTTATTCGCGTATGAACTGATTACTCTAATGGGTTAGAGGGTTTAGAAACGTTGAATTTATAGGAAGAGTAGCCGAATTTGCGTAGAAGTTGGGTGGGAAATAGTCGAGGGAGGAAAACCACCCTCAATACACCCGACCAGGATTAGAATCCAGGTCTCCCCGTCATCGGAATTCCAGTCCACTGCGAGTATAACGACCTAGACTATGCGGTTACTGCCATATGATTCTTTCGATACTTTGAAAACAGTAAGAAACAAAAAGGAAGAGATGCTCATGGCTTAGTGTCTAGAGTGATCAAGCACCAGTTGACTGGATCTTGGTTTGATTCCGGGTAGGGTTTACGAACATATTTAAGGTTTCGTTCTGCTATACAATCAGTAAATATCTCTGAGCTAGAACTGGGTATAGTGTGTTGGGCGTGGGTGGTGTCCTAGGTTAAGTTAGTATATAAGTAATGTTCTGACACAATCTGTGTATTTAGAAAGTTCACTCACGTTCTATTAAAAACCAGGGCTAGTCCCTGACTATAGTGAAATCTCCTTAATCGAATATAAACCCAATTTTCACTTAAAATACATTTACGATTTTATTTATTTAAAATAAACCGATGGCCACGTGGTCTGAGGCATCAAGCTTGGAGTAGGACTGGATTAATGGTGATGGAAGGGGGCAAGGTTCAAACCTTGGCCCAGTGCCCTGGGGGTGTTTTCCTTAATGTGATTTTTCACTTTAGTTTTCCCCATCCCCTTTCCATGCTAATGCGGGTGCAATTCCTCAAATTATCATCCACCTCCATTCCCCATAGATTAAACCGTTAGAAAACACTACTGTTAGAACTTATAATCTAATAAATGTCTATTTTCTTAAATTATTAACTCTATGTTCTTCCCCTCCCTCCTCTTGACTGAAAGTACGAGTACAAAGTCGTCGGTCTCGTTCTTGTCTGGTTTACCGGTGACGGTAAGACTGGGGTTTGAATCCAAGAAGAGTGTTTTGTTTTCCTAAATAATTTCCCAACTCCCCTTCTTGCAAATGTGACCAATTTTTTTTTCTAAATTATATATTCCCCATCCCTGCCTCATTAGTTTAAATTCGAGGATATTACGGACGGTTTACCCACTTCAGTGGACGAATGGTCTGAGGCGTCACGCTCGTGTTGGAATGACCTGCTGATGACGGGAAGATCGGGATTCGAATCCCGGTTGGGTCTGTTGAGGGTGGTGTTTCCTAAATTGTTTCCCACTCTACTTACATGAAAATGCCAGTAGATTACCTCTAAAATGCTTCCTTCCTCATCTTTAAACCATTAGAGTAATTATCATACATGCGTTTAACCTGAACAGGTAGTAAGACGCGGTGGGAAAAAAAGTAACAAAATGCGGAAGGTTATTAAGGCGCGGAGCACGAAAGAAACAAATTTCTCACTGGACTTTGTTTTCTAATGGATGTCTGCGAAAAACAAGACAGTTTCTATTTATTTATCCATTTAAAACCTACCACGTCTAAAAATAAGATGCAATTCAACAGTAACATGTATAGTCCCAATGTCACAATATTATACATTTGCCATCATTTTTTTATAAAAAATTATAATTGATATTGATTACTTATTATCCAACACTCTCATAAACACATTATTATTGGTAGTACATAATCAACATTTCATGTTCAACAATTAATATATTTTTATATCTAACCTTCATTACATTCTCAATAATATTTCTATAATAACATCTTTTTTAAACATGAATTGTTAAGTAATTTGGTTACATTCCTTATGGCATACCTTGCTTCTAGCAATTAACCATGAACAATAAAATTTAAAAAATAATAAACATGTCTTTACAAGCATAAGTATACATGGTCTATTTTAGGAGCTACCTGGTTTACTGGAGTATTTAATAATTAACTGTGAGAGTTATAAAAAAATTAAAACAAACATTTTTTGAATTGTGTCATCAAATTACTGGAAACCATTTTAAGATAACTCCTAAAATAACAAATTTATTAAGGCTTCTAATGGGGTAAATAATTTATGGACATTCTGTATAATCAACTTATATTAAGTTTTAATAGCCAAAGTAATTAATAAATATAGTTTTGGTGAATCGTTGGACAATATCAGCAAGTCAAAGAGTATTTTACAGGTTAGGAATATAAAAGAAAATATACATTGTCTAAGAAATTAATAATGCTATTCTGTGAATAAAATACTGTTTATCATTAATAGTAATTTTCTTTCAAATAATTTAGTAAAAATTTGTTAGCTTATATTTTACTAATTTTACTTTTAGTTAAAAAAACATATTATATTTGTTGAAATATTATTCTTTATGTTTTTATATATTTTTAGCACCGAGTCTTACTACCTGTTCAGGTATTATTCTTAAAATGTCCAAAATCTCCAAGAAAGTGTAGTTGACAGACTTATTAATTAAAACGCACCTAATTAAATTCCTCGCTCATGAAGAATAAAATTTTGGCCACGTTGGAGAGTAGATTATTTTAGATGAGCTTATGCCAGTTTCTCTGGGCAAGGTAGGTTGTAAGGTTACGCGAGAAAAGGCCAGTGTTTTTGAGTTTATATGTAAAAAAAGTTTTTAGTCAAAATAAAACAAATATTGTTTCATTAGAAAAAGAGTTTAATTTTCTTCAATTGTTGAATTTCTGTCATGATCATAGCCATAGCGGCATTAGATGACACACTTTTTTAAACGAAGGGAAAAAGTTGTCATTAAATTCTAGAACACCCTTGACAAATATTCAACAAATGTTGATATCACCGTGGTAAGAAAATTAGACTCTAGGTTTCTACTGGAGAAATATTTTATTTATTTTGGCTCAAAAAATTGTCTTGTTATAAAAACTGCAAAAACACCGACCTTTTCTTGCGTGCCCAACATTCCCTCGTTAAATACTTTTTAAGTTCAAAGGATTGACCATGAATATGCGTCTGGCATTAATCATTAAATATTATTGTGAACGATTGTGTTTTTATTTTGATTTATGCGCTATTTGTAGTGCGTTATGTATGAACCTAAACGCAATCTAAAGTGTTTGTCAGATGTAGCTCAAATAACAAAATAAACACCCCTCTATTGAATTTCAGTCAAATTCATAGACAGTATTTTCCCTTGAAATATGATCAAATAGACTGATACTAGAACTAGTGAAAGTTTAAAGAAAAATTGATTATTTTTATTAATTGTCCTTCATATTAAACATCCTATTTTGATCTCTTCCCTAAATGCTTGATGCTCATTTTAAAAATATGAATTAAGCAAGTATTCAAGTATCTAACACATACAGCCACTGTAGATGTATTTGTGCGTCTTTGAACAATTTTTGTTTTACCCAGAAATATATACTTATTTCTAATTGCAAAATTTATCTGTCCCAGAAAATGTCTACTGTAAGTTTTTGTTAGCGTTTTCTGGTCTTAATTGAGAATTCACCTTAAATGCTTTATTACTAATGCAATTTTTCATACTCATTTAAAATAATTATTTCTAGTTTAACGAAAGAGTTAATTTGGAGATCAAGTTTAAAATTTATACAGAAAAATTTTAATATAAAATATTTTAAATACAAATTTATACAACTTTTTTTATCACCGAGTCTTAATACTCATTCGGGTTACACGCACTTAAACTATACTTATAGGTCAAAATAATATGTACAGGGTCATAGAAAATAGTTTTTTGTGTTCATTTCAATAAACACCATACTCTTGTACTGATAAAGGTTTTATCATTATTTAACCTAAACGCAACATCTGATTGGCAATATCTCGGCTACCTAGGCAGATCCCTCAAATGCCACAATTTAAGGAATTTGCCTAGCTGTGACGTCACAGCCGGTCAAGATAGGATTTCCCATGTTGATGAGTTTACTTTATACTCAGCGAGTTTTAAAGATACAAACAAAAACAATAATTTTTAAATAATTCTAAAATGAGTCCTACACTGTCATAACATTATTTTTATCTTTAAGTAGTTTTTGGTAAACTTTTTTATAAATCATCTACAACTCAGGCTATTTGTCTTGGTCACCAAAATGGTTTGTAGGAGTCTTCCTGCAAGGATGTAGATTCCAAAAAAGTCTGTGGTAGCATATGTCTATCTAGAATAAGAAACAAGAAAAAGGTAAAATTAAAAAACAAGTCAATGTTTTCAAGGAGCAGATATTAAAGTGACTGTGTAAACTCGTCAGAGGAAGAGAGAAAGAGTTATTAGCATATAAACAAGAGCCCTCTCATGGTGAACTTCTCATTTTTCTTCCCTCTCTTTCTATTTTGTGAAATTGGCTTCTAAGTGTGATGGTAATTAGAGTGCTTAGATGCATCAAGTTAAGATGCAACCCGCTTCTCAAAATAACTTCGAAATCTCCAAGTAGACAACGTCGTGAAGAAAAAAGAAATCCATTCTCCACGTCCTACCAGCCCATCGCATGTTTACACTAATTGGCGAGGGACGAGGAAAGTAAAATTTAGAGTAAATGCACCAGAATTTGCCAGAAAGATGGATGAGTAACCAAATTAGTTCAAGTCCACCCCGATAAAGACGGTTGGAATTCGAGCGCTGACATCACCATCACTGGTAAAAACAAGAAACCAGACAATACAAGAGTAACGCTTGTGTCTCAAGTTCCATCACCGGAACCGGTAAAGAAAAAAGCTGAAATTAATATCCGGTTATTGTCAAACGATAGTGGAAATTTTTAAGCACCATTTTACTGCCCTCCCCTTCGAAACCTCCTTTACCATCTTCAGCCATAACCTAGTAAACAAACCCACGGTGTGCATGCTGTCCCCTTCCGAACTTGAGCCACGGCGTCTCCCAGGAGTATTTGGCTGATGGACGTTGACGTATTTATGACGTCATCAGGGGACTAGGCCTACCTATAGTCGTCGTGGTGTACTGAGTTATTCATAGACTATTTCTCCCTCCACCCCCGCACATAGTTCTCGGGACCTGTTGTATTGGGGAGTGACCACATCGATACAAGGGTTGGGGAGGGGAGGGGGGAAGGGGAACAAGAGCTCAAAGTCATCAGGAGCCCTTAAGTTTGTGTCACTTCTTAATTTAACGACGTCGCCTACTATGGAGATTTCTAAGCTATTTTGCGAAGCGGGTTGCATCTTAACTTGATGCACCTAAGCAGTCTAAGCACTATCACACTTAGACGCCAATGTACGAAATAGAAAGAGAGGGAAGAAAATGAGAAGTTCCCCCCGAGAGGGCTCTTGTTTATGTGCTGATAACCCTTTCTCTCTTCTTCTGACGAGTTTACACAGTCACTTGAATATTTATATCTTGAAAACATTGCCTTGATTTTTAATTTTACCTTTTTCTTGTTTACTACTCCAGATAGACATATGCTACCACGGACTTTTATAATCTACATCCTGTCAGGAAGACTCCTACAGGATATTTTCACGACCAAACGAAATAGCCTAAGTTGTAGAGGATTAATAAAAATACGTTTACAAAAATACTACTTAAAGACAAAAATAATAATTTTGTGACACTAGGATTATTTTTCAGAATTATTTAAGAATTAGGTTTTTTTGTTTTAACGTTATATCTTTAAAACTCGCTGAGTAAAACGTAAATTCATTAACATGGGAAATCCTATCTTAACCGGCTGTGACGTCACAGGAAGGCAGAGTCCTTCAGGTTTTACAATCCGCACGGACTACCTACACCCAATATCACCTCTAAGGTAACCGCAGCTCTTACGTATAAAAGCTTTATCTTCGCTCTCTCTCTCAGTTAGCTGTTGCCAAATCTTCTCGCTTTCAGTTATGCCTGAAGGGTGGTGTGTTTAGGTAAGAAGGAGCCACTGGCAACGTTGAAAAACCAGTGCTACCAACATTTTTCTTATATTCAAGTACAGACTAGCCACACGAAACTAAGAAAATGACAACGCTGTTTCTCAGCTGTAACCAAACAATTCTATCCAGTACAGCCTTCAATTTTACATTAATGGCATTGGGATCAGAATGGTATAATTTATATTAGAGGTTCCTAGCCCGTGGTTCACGATCCTAAAGAGGTCCACGAATGGATTTCAGATGATTTACGGACTTGTGACACTGAATTTAAATGTTTTGTCTTGTTATTTAGTGCATTAGTCAAGAAACACATCCATTACTATATATTAATTTTTATTTAATTCTTGAAAACTGTATTAAAACATAATTTTTTCTTTTGTTTTCTTATTTATTTTATGCATTTAAAACATTTTTATGAGGTGGATGGGGTCCTTAACAATAGTTTGACAAAGGTGGCCATGGTACACACACACACATACACACACACACACACACACACACACACACACTAAAGTTAAGAACCTGTTATTTAGATTAAGTGTGAACCAATTAAAGTGAAGCGATTGTTAAAAAACTATTTGAAATAAAAAATAATATCTACCTTAGTTCACTCAGCAGGGGTTCGAAGTTTGATATTTCTGTAACCGACAAACAAGACAAGAGTGACGCCTTTGGCTGTGTGTCCACTGGTGCTGGTCCAACCCATGTGGTATATAAGCACTGTTAATGTCGACATACGAACTCAATCCCCTGTGGACACGCCTAAAAGCGTGGTTTACACGAACAGCCGTGCAGTTACTCGTTTCGATCCCGTATAACCCAGATTTAATCAGCTGTTATATATACAGGGTGTATCGTATCATGTGGGACTCACTTAAGCGGTGGACAGGAGAAAAAAAAACAAAGGGAAAACATTTATGTATATATGTGTACCATTTTACCTTGTGGTCGAGTTACAGTCATGTATGTACTACAGTAATGTGTTTTTATTTATTCTATTTTTTATTTATTTAAGGTACTTAACGTGCACTTTATGAATCGACTGATTACATCAGCACACGAGAATTTCTATGAGCGAGAGCGTAAGGGCCTACCAATTTTACCGGGAAAGGTATTTTCATTCACCAGGTTCCTTTACATGCCACAAACAACATGGGACCGACGGCTTTACTTCTACTCCAAAAGGAAGTTGTGCTACAGATTTTTATCCGCTCAAGAAAAATCCGTCGATCCAGGCTAGGTTTGAACCCATGAACATCAGATCCTGAGGCGAGCACTGTACTCCAAGACCGCCGAGGTCAACTTTAGTATGGTGTAGGAGCTTCTTAACACTATAGAAAGTATTAGAATAGATGGAAACGGGAATCGAACCAAGTCTAGCTCAAGGTGTCATTTTTTCAATTTGTTCAAATAATATTCAGATACGGCTAATTTCTGTAATTATAATCACCAAGCCCAACATATATTTAATTGTATAGCGTTGCATTCTTCGATCATAGGGAGTGCTCAAAAATGGCCACCTTCTACCATTTCCTGGTTTGAATAATTAACTATCACGTCTTACATAGAGCACAGCATTAACTGCTCTTGTCAAGAGAACATACAGGAATAACCCATATAACATATCTAGTCAACAGGTCGAGAGAACATACAGGAATAACCCATAGAACATACCTAGTCAACAGGTCAAGAGAACATACAGTAATAACCCATAGAACATACCTAGTCAACAGGTCGAGAGAACATACTGGAATAACCCATAGAACATACCTAGTCAACAGGTCCAGAGAACATACAGGAATAACCCATAGAACATAACTAGTCAACAGGTCAAGAGAACATACAGTAATAACCCATAGAACATACCTAGTCAACAGGTCGAGAGAACATACTGGAATAACCCATAGAACATACCTAGTCAACAGGTCCAGAGATATCGAGTATGGTACAAAAACAATTTAGTGAAATCACTTGGATGTAGCTCGGAAACAAGGTCAAATGGGACACATGTCTATATTAACGTGTTTACATTGTTTTTGTGTCTTCTGTCCACCGCTGAAGTAGGTCCCATATGTTACGGTACAGCCTGTACACTGGAGAGAGAGAGAGAGAGAGATAGAGAGATAGAGAGAGAGAGAAAATTAAAGGAAACAGCCCTGCTCTGTTGTTTTCATTCTGAATCCTAGCAACGGACTGAATAGAGCAGCTGTTAAGGTGATTACTGCGTCCTGACCTACATATCGCGCCTTACTTTGTGTATATATTTGTCATTACCTAACAGACACGTCAAGCCCTCGTTTAGTCTGTTTTGCCAGTTGACAGGGAGGTAGTGGTTCAAATCGCAGCAAACGTGGACTGAGGTGTGGTCTTCCTAAATGTTTTCCCACCATTCCACCATGCAAATACAATTATATTTCTTCTTTTTAGCACCACGTCTTACTAGCCGATAGGGTTATACGCCTATGTACTAATTACGCCAATGGTTTTAGGGATTAGGAAGGTTATATTAAAGGAAGAGTACCAGCATCTGTGTGGAGGAAGAGTGGAAAACCACTTAGGAAATACCTCCCTCAGTACACCCGACCGAGATTCGAACCTCCATCTCCCCGTCATTGGCAGTCTAGTCTACTGCGAGATTAGCACGTTAGACCATGCGGCTAACTCTACCTTCCTCATCTCTACCCCATTAGTGTTGGTAAATGCTGATAGCTCGAATGAAAATAATACGTTATGCAATTTTTTTATTCCTTAATGTTGTTATATCCGTGCGGCATATAATTTTTTATCAACTTTCTATCGTGAAAGATCATTTAATAACCTCACTTCTACTTTCTCCTTGCTACTAGTATTTTTTAGAGAGGTTTAGTTTAAAATGTTTCTTCAGTAAAGTTCTTTGTGTACCTTCCGATTGAACATCAAAATATGATCCACTCCGGGGGTTGAATGGGCTAAGGCGTCACTCTCGCAATAGACTGGCCTACCAATGCCGGGGAAATAGGAATTAGAGTGTTGGGCGTGATTATTTTTTTTTTAACAAAATGGCTTTCCACTTTCTTTCTCCACGCAAATGCAGATACATCTAATTTAAATTTAAACTGCCTTATCCCTAACAGATTGGCGTAGTTATTACATATGAGTATAATTCGAATGGGTAGTAAGACGTGGTGGTAAAAAAATAACGACCAAAACAACGCAATGACATTATGTCTTTGCACAATGTAGGTACTTTTCTCAAAGATGGCTTATAAACTTCGTCGATCGATTGTTAGCCTTTTATTGATTTTGGCTTCTATTCAATAATTAAACTTAAAAACTAAACCATACTTATCGTAGAGGGGAATTTATTTATGTAGTTACAATATGGTATTAGAAAATTAGCAGAGATTTCTCGTGGATTTTTGCCAAGACTTGAGTCCCCTTGACAGGACTATATTATTAGTAAATTATCCCCTTTCATTCTTTATCGTAACTGCCCTTCAAAGTCAATAAAACCTTCCCCGGTGGTCTAATGATCTGATGTACATTTCTCCAACTTCCCCCAATAGGGGACCACTTGATAATCGTTCAATGCACACGTGGACCACCCCACCTTAATATACTACCTACCTGTCACTTGTCGAAGCAGGAAACGGTCTAAGGAAAGTGTTTGTCAAGCAGTAAAAACAGAATATCCGTGTAACTTTGTTTCGTATACACATTTCACAGTCCAACTTTCATAGGAAGAGCCTTTATATGACAGCTTTAAACTATACTAATCCTACTTTTAAGTCAAGTCATATGATCCGTCACTTTAATAGTGTAGTGACATTTTCATGAACATTGGAGTGTACTTGTAGAACCAAATATAGTTGACTGTCAATATTGAACTCTTTTGATTTATTTAACTTTTTTCTTTATAATAAAGAGAACAAATTTTGAAACTGTTAAAAATTTCTACCTCGGGAATATGATGAATCTTTACGTTTTATGAGCCCCATAACCCCCAAAAAAATTATGTCTGTTCTCGGGATGTTGTTTTGATTTTAATTGAAGTCCTTAAATAAAGAATAGTTTAATGTTGGGTGATTTTTGAAAATTGACCATGGTTTTTGTTTAAAATGTATATCTGGAAAGTATTTACAAAATATTATGCTAAAGATCACTCGGGATTAAATTACTGCTTACTTAGCTATGTTACGCGCTACTCTTGTGTTAGACTAGACTGCCAAACACAGGGTGATAGGGGTTAAACCCTGGTCGGGTGCACTGAGAGTAGTTTTTCCTAGAGGGTTTTCCACTTTCCCTCCACACAGATTTGGATGCATTTCCTCTAAGTTAATCCTTCTTACTCCCTAATCCATTAGTGTAATTATTAGAGATGCGTATAACCCGAACGGTTAGTAAGACGTGGTGCTAAAAACCCTCAAACTTATTTGTGAAAACTTAGTTACAAATTATAATAAACTATTAGAGAAAACAAAAACGATTCTGTCATACCATTTATTTTCCTGTGGACCTCTTGGCACACTGTCACGAACCACAGGTTGGAAACCACTGGTCTAAGGCGTCGCTCTCGTGTTAGACTGGCCTGCTAACTACGGGGCTATCGGGGTTTGAATCCCGGTCGAATCTACTGAGGGTGGTTTTCCCTAAGTGATTTCCCAATCTCTTTCTACACAAATGCGGGTAGATTTACCTCTAAAATGCTTCCTTCCTCATCCCTACACCTCCAGAGTAATTACCGTATATATGTATAACCCGAACTGGTAGTGATAATAAAAAGCGGTGATAAAAAAGTCAATAATCACGTGTCTACGCATTACATCATTTCGTGTGTGTTTGGTCAAACGGGTAAGTGTTAGTGAGGGAGCAGTATACCATTACACTGCCTTGGAAACAACCCACGAACCGCCACTGGAAATTATACATACATACAATTATTAATAACTACTAGAGGCAAGAATTTTTCTATAGTAGCTTTCCTTTTGGTAAAGCTACACTTATATTATAACAGAAAAAATAATCTCTTTTAGGAACATTTTTGTTTCTGGAATATTTATATAAAAATCTCACAGCTCTGTGAAACAATTAAAACATATGGTTATGTAAAAAGTTTCTGACTGAAACAATAATTATTAATGTCGTCTTGTTTGTAATGCTTAGTTATTATTCTTAAAACGGATGAATTAACTTAAAAACTGTGAAATATTCGTGCCCGTAGTTGTGACATTTTAAAAATAAATCCCACACACAAAAAAAGTTTTTTTTTCCTAAAAAAATACATTCTATTCAAACTTGACCAAAAAAATATGTATACGTGTTGGGATATTCGTTATTGTGATGTAAGTTTTTTTTTAATATTCACCATCGAAATAAATTCATTAAACCTTTAATTTGACGTTTAAGCTTGATTAGTCTAATCAAGCAGTGCACATTTTCAATGAAATAGAAAGTGAGTTTTGTAATTAACAAACTCGCAAACAGTTCAGATGGTTATATTAATCTATGTCATATCAAGACAGAAAGTAATATCGATAGAACTTACTCAGTATCAAAGTCGATTTAAGTATGTCTTAAATTTTTTTTATAAATCTATATTATTGAAGCACTAAAATATTCATTTTACAAACTTGAAAGACTTTAAAATTGAATCAGTTCAAATATTAAAAATACAAAAAAAAAAATTACCAACTAAACAAAATATTGTGTTACCTAATCGAAACATTTCATTTATCCAATAAAGTTAATCACGTATTAGAACTATTCCTGGTAACAGTATCTTCCCTAAAGTAACAAAAAAAAAAGTTTTTGCATCATCAAAAAACAACATATATTATGCATGAGCAAGTATTTATATTAAAAACAAACTTTGTTTAAATCTTTTTTGAAAGTTTATTTAAAACCAGTTTTCAACTTTTCTGGTCGTTATATAAATATATTACTGTATCACACTTAGGCTGCAATTTTCGTAAGAGCTCTATGTAGAAATCTCAAAATTACTTTTCAACTAGAAAAAAACGGGTGTTAAATAAAAATATTATATAGGTAGCGTAGAAGACTTAAATTTGGAGTTTTTCTTGTGCACAAAGCTCAACTTTGAGAAAGTCACAAAATGTGACGGGAAAGCATTGATTATCATCACATTCTGGGTATATTGTGTGTTTTACTTACTTTTGGTGAAATATAAAATTGCTGAATACAAATGAGTACAAATTCTAGTGCAAGAAAAGTTAAAAGGTTTCTTGGTCGATATATTTGAATTGAAAAAATATTGGAATTTCATTATTTAAAGTGCGCTCAGAAAAAAACATAACTACCAAATACAAATGAATTACTTTCCCAAATCGTTTCCCTTCCCCAAGGGCAACTGAGTGTTTAGATAATACGATACCCTCACGTAGACTGAAAGTGTCTGTCTCGTCTTGTCTGGTTTTTACGGTGATTGGCAGATTCGGGTTTGACTACCGACAGGAAGTTTATTTATAATTTGATGTATTTATTTAACGATAATTTTCTGAACCGACTCACAACCTGAATCTAGAAGAGGCACAACAACCTGACTCCGTCCCATCAATTCATCACTGTGAATGGGGAAACCTCCATTTCATGAAATTTATGTTTCGCCCCTGCTGGGAATCGAACCCAGGGCCTTCAGCTCAGTAAGAAAACCATAACCATCTAAGCTAGATTTCAGACTATGAACGGAATTAGTGAGTTTATTTTTTCTTGCATGGTTTCCCCACCATCCTTCCATATAAATGCGGAGTACACTTATTCTATATTTTACCCTCCTCATCTCTTTCCACATTAGTGGGTAATCTTAGAGCCCGGACGAATAGTAAGACGGGGAGCTTTTTTTTTCGGTGCATGACGTTTCACGACATGTCTGGGCTATACGCATTTATTATATTATTGATGTATAGTTAGTGATGGGCAAGTTTTAGGAGGAAATGTACCCGCATATGCGTGTGGAAAGAGCGGGAAAGCATTTAGAAAAAAAATATCTTCAGTAAATCCGACTGAGATTTGAACTTGAAGCTCTCCAACACCGGATAACCAGACCAGACGAGCATAACGCCTTAGCCCATGTGCCCATCGGGTTGGGTCATGGGTAATAGATGAGACGTTATATTTAAAAATAATAATAATATATGTTTGGCTGGTCTTTTTTAGCTATCAGCTGTCGTCCCTATAAACAAATTAAACTGTGAGGCACGCTAGGTTATTACAATAATTATTTAAATAGGCAAATCTAACGTTAGCTCCTCCCGGTTAAGGATTCTCCCCCGGGAAAAGGGAGGTTAAGTGTCCCTCGATTCTTGCTGCAACTTTGACGGGCTGAGTACCAGCTCACTCGGCAAAAGGTTGTCCTTCTCTCCGTCCTTAGCCGGAGACGATGCGGCACTTTTATTATTGGCGGCGAGGGAGAGGCGGTCGAGGTCACAGTCCCTTGACAACAACGAGAGTTCCTCCTCGAGTCCTTGGACGTCCGGTGAGTCCACGAGTCGTCCCTGTCCACCCGACCTCCTCGCCGAACCGGACGAAGAACCAGCGATCCCGGGACCATTCCGAAGGTTCATCGGCATCCTCAACCTCGTTATCTTATCACACTTGGCGCCCTTCGTCGACGAGGCAGCCCTCTCCCGCCAACCGCTATGACTGTCGCTACTATTCGAAACTGGACACGTCTAAGCTACCTGCGTCCAAATGTTTCAGTTCTAGATCGATGGAGGGATGCCTTCCCCCTCTACCACCATCACGACGTCTGTCCCTGTCGGGGGGTGGGTCATCCTCCTCGCTGTGGTCCCCATTGATGAAATTGGGGATGTTTATGGCAGGCACCCTATGTTGCACGGCCGAGCAAGCGCGCTGCTGCTCGTTCTGAAGGAACATCGTCGTCGACGTCATCACATCTGAGGCTGTCGACGATGATGGCTGCTGTAAGTGGGGGCGAGGTTGGCCGCTGACTGAGGGTGGTCCTGGGAAAGGGACAGGCCGTCCCGCGGAAGAACTGGAGGGAACAGGCGCGGGGGTCGTCAAGATAGACACGTTTTTCTTGACGGATTTGTGGAAAAGGGAGGGGGTGTGGTCAGCAAGAGGAATGTCCTCCGTCAGCGCACCCTCCCCACCGCCTGAGGGCCCTATTAGGCGAAGCTCCACAGTCTTGAAGCCCTTCTCTCCGGTACCGACGAAGGCGATGACCAGACCGATGGCCACCGTCCCAAGCCCCACGTACAGGAGGGCGTTAGCGGCAGCGCTCTGGTGGCCGTACACCCCCCCAGGGTACTCGTCCTCGTCAGAGCTGCTGCCACCGAACGACGAGTCGTGGATCTGAAAATATCACGGGGGACATGTTTAAGCCGGATGAAAGGGGATGCAAGCTAAGGGCATTAGTTTTGCAGTTTTTGTAGCAAACATTTTTTTTTCGGCAAAATAAATCAAATAATGCCCCAGTAGAAGAATGTAACTTAACATTTTTTAAACATAGTAACCTCAACAATTCGTGAATATTTGTCATGAGCGCATTAACAGTAAAGGAACAGCTACAGGACAGGTATGAGGAGGTGAAAGAGTGTGGAATGAAAGTTAGCACGGTGAAGTGTGAGGTGATGGTAATGACAAGGAAGAGGTTAAAGACCTAGTAAAGTGATGAAGTTGGATGTAGTGGAGATGAGAAAGGTACAGACTGTAAAATAAATTGGAAGCGTTACTAAGGCGAAGGGTGAAAGTAGGGAGGATGTAATAAGAAAACAGCAGCGATAGTTGTTCTTGAGCTGTGTAAGAGACTTATTATGGAGAAGATAAGTGCCCTTGAAGTGTAACTAAGTGTCTTACAGGGCGTACTTAATACCCATGCTCACATATGCAGCAGAAACACGAGCAATGAATGTAATAAATTCTAGGAAAGTGGAGGTCGTGGGAACGAGGTTTGTGAGGAACATGTTTAGATGTCACGAGGAGAGACAAGATTAGCAATGAAGTGTTTCGGGCATGAGTTGGTGTACAAGGAGTACAAGAGATAGTAGAGGAAGAAAGACTGAGATGGTATGGAAACGTAAAAAGGAATGAGAATGAAATAATACCAAAGAGAATGATGGAGAATAAATAGGTTATATGTAGGAAAAAGGTTACAAGTGAGGCAAAGAAAGATGTGGGAGGAGCAGATAACAGAAAGTGTGTAGCTGAGAGGAGAGGAATGGAAGCGATTAAAGGAGGACGAATTAGGCATTTTACTTAACATACCCAGCCACAGATGAAACAATTAATTAATTATTATAATGAGGATAAGGATAATAACGTTTAAAGATACACTTTTTAACTTACCACCAAATTTTAGGACACCCTTGACAGATATTCAAGAAATGTTGAGGTCGCCATGTGAAGAAAATTAAATTCTTATGTTTCTATTGAAGCAATATTTGATTAATTTTGCCAAAACAATTTTTTTGCTATAAAAACGGCAAAAATTACTGCCCTTAACTCGAAATCCTTACAATCCCACCTTAAAATGAATGGGCTGGTTCGACGGATGGAATACCTGGGATCGGAGTTTGTCCCCCCGCTGAGCACACCAAAAAGGCATTATTTTCCTTCTAGTAGTTGTCCTTTCAGACATAAACCAGTATTTATTACCCCTATCATACTTTTACCTTATAATTAATTCGCATTCAACTTTTTTGCTCTACATTTTTTATATAAGGGTGGTTTTACAGGCTTCAAACAACATAACGGCCCTCAACATACAGTCGCAATTTTCCGAAGCGCCTCCATTGATGTTCGACCTTTCTGAACCCTGAAGTGCAACTTAAGGGCATGGATGCCAATAGCACGTGGCTCCAACTAGATGGGGCAAAAGCTCACACAGTCCGAACATCAATGAAGGTGCTTCGCAAAATGTTTCCTGGGCACTTAGTTTCGCGATTTGGGAACATCGCCTGGACACCACGTTTACCAAACTTAGCAGCTCTAGAATTTTTATTGTGGGGCGTGTTAAAGAATCAACTCGACTCGCTCAAGAACAATATTCAGGAACTTAAAGAAATAATTAAGTCGTGTCAAGATTCTAGAAGCGCATACAACAAGATACTGCATATAATGGCGGCCATCTTAAGAACATTGTTTAGAAAAATGAATAATTCAAGGGAAGATGAAGACGGTCGATATTTTGTTGTTATTTTAAGCTTAATTTAAATAATTTTGTAATTAAACAGTAAATAGTGTTATTAAATGTGTCAACACCCTTTATTCAAGCCTGTATATATTTTTTACTGCCAACATTTATAACATTTAACTAATTATTTTTATCTCATTGATATTGATAGTATCACAAGAAATATATTGGGGTAGGTAGTGATATCATGAATTTCCCAACTCTAGGTGTTTTAAAATTAGAAAAATTCCCAGGTGACTAGGGTGCAAGGGAAAGATTGATAATATCAGGGAATTTAGGAGGAGATAATTTGGCCTTGAATCAAGGTTTTAGGTAGTTGTACTTTTAAAGTTAATTGTAAATGATGGATTTTTAAGTTACAAACTTATTTATTTTGACATTCACCCATCTTCGCGTGTAGAAAAACTAACAAGTTTCGGATCGTAAAAACTCCAGGTTTTATCATGTGATCGACTTGAAACATAACCTAACCTTCTTAAGACTACTAGTATCTAGTAGGCTAGTAGTAGTAGCCTTAAAACTAGTAGGCAGTGAATACAACGTGACTAGCCAACTTGACTAATTAGCAAGGTTAGCTTTCTCTAAATTTTACTACAGAGATTATCTCCTTTCAATGTTTGATGATTTATGAAGTTGGGAACTTTTGAAGATTAGGGATCAACAGTCGGGAAATTCAACATTTCTTTTGCACAATTCCGCGGTAAAGAAATTAATAAGTGAAAGTACTGTGGTACATAGTACATAATTATAGAATTTCCCAACTCAAGATCTCGATTCTATACAAAATCCCCAACTTTAAAGCTTTTGCCCAGCAATGAGAGGAGGGGGAAGATACCCCCTAAACCTCTCCCGGCGTGACGCTCCTGATTGCAGGTCACATATCCTGATCTATGATTACATGAAGATAGATATAGTAGCTCTTCTAGCTGTCAGATAAGTTCCCCCAGGGAAAACTGGACTGTAGCTGCATCAGCTCGAAACGAGCCGTTGTCCCCAGAGAGTGTCGACGGTGTTCTCTTACCCTGTTCCTTTTCATCCATCGCCGATGCGCCTCAGTGGCCTTGATGCGGTGGTTGACGGCGACCTCTGTGATTGAGGCCCTCCTCTCCCGGTCCCTCTCCTGCCAGGCCGCCTTGCCCTGCTGGGACTAGGGGACAACCAATCACAGCGAGACTTGTACATTCGTGTCGACCAATAACCTCTTTACCCCACCACACACCCGCTCTAGATGAAGCAATTGACTGTGGACTTTGAGTTGCGCTTTTATCCCCCTGAACATCCCTCAATGTACTACTCGTCCAGCTAACCACATTTAACTACTCAAACGGGGAAGGTAGAAATGAGAATAAATGCACCCGAATATATGTGTGGAGAGGGTGGTAAGCCATCTAAGAAAAAAAAAAGAAACACCCTCAGTACATCTGGCTGAGATTCAAACCCTGACCTTCCCGTTATCAGCAACCCAGTATATTGTGAATCTAACGTCTTAGACCATCTAGACATGGATGCAGCAATCAAAGAAAGGGGGAGACGTTATTGACAAGTACAGCCTCAGCACTCTGCATCTTAACCCCTAATTCACCCACCTCTCAAACTTTTCTAGGACCGCTACTGACAAGGAGCCATGTTATATCCACCTCCAACAAACACTAGGATCGTTGGGTGCTAGCAAGATCAACTCTCTTATGAGAAACTAGGGTTCGAACCCTGAATAGCGTCATTAAGAGTGTTTTTCTCTTTTCTCAAGCTATTCAGGAGAGTCATCTGTGAATTTTCTTAGAATTTGTCCTCATAATCCTCTTCCCTTAATTAAGGGAGGTAAACCACTATTCTCGCTCCTTATCCTGTACACTCAAGTTGAGCAGTCAAATTGTTTGATAGCTGCTATTGGCTGTTTTCAACCTCTTCTTATTTCCTTACAAGATAATTGGCTAATAGCCAGCCCCTATTGGATGATTTTTACCCTCTTCTTCCTGTTACCTTAAGTACATACACTTAAGTTATTTATATAATTTTGAGCCGCATTGTTGGACACGTGGGCTTAAGTGTCAATCCCGTTTGGTTTCCCAGTAAAGAAAAGATTGGGGTTTGAATCCTATCTGTGTATTTTTACCTAAATTGTTTCCCACTCTCCCTTCACGCATATGTGGGTACATTTTCTATAGAATTATATTTTCCTCATCCATTCCCTTCTAGTGTAATTAAAGGTTGACTGGGATGTTGATTAGTAAGACGCAGTAGAATATATATATATGTGTGTAGACTATTACTATAACAGTAATAATTTCAAATCCATTCAACAAAAATAAAAGTATATTGATTACGTTTAAAATATAAAATATTTGTAATAATAGCTATAATTTTTTATTTGCCAAGGTTCAAAGAACACAGTCATTTGCCAACGAGCTGTCATAAGTTAACCAATTAGAATTTTAATAAAATAATGCAGGTGTCTATTCTAAAAATATATTAATCCAAACAGTAAAATGAAAGATTTCTAAAATAAATAAATTAGATGGAAAATTATTTTCATGCCGTTAGATCTGTCCGATTCAGATCGATTTCGAACAAGAGTTTAGGTCTAAAACAAAAATCTAAACGACTAAAGAGAAAGAGAAAAATCAAGTAAATGAATACAATTAAAGAATTACATCTAAATAATTATATAAACTATATATATAATCCATAGAAATATCGAAAGAGATGTATTAGAACTACCCTAAAACAATATTACAAACATGCTGGAAAATGTCACTACAGTTGGTTCGCGGTAGCTTGAGCCCTTTTCATTAGAGTCTGAGAGTTAACAAAAAAATAATTTTGTATCCATCCGTCTCGTAAAAATATTAATTGACACGTTGGCGAATGATGTAAATTGGATTCGCCATATTTGAAAGACATAGATGGAGACAATACTGTTTTTTTCTAATCAATTTCAAAAGTGACAAAAAAAAAGGGGGGGGGCAGTGCTACCGTGTAACAACGACACAAGTAGCGTACGGAACAAACATTTGGCACATGCGCTATATGAAATAAAGCTTAGCTGGATACTAGGACAGGATTCTTTCATTAAGGATGGATAGAAGTAAATGCGAGAAAAGGTAAGTGATTTTGCAGTTTTACAACAAAAAATTTCTTTGTCCAAAATAAAAAAAATATTGTTCCAGTAGAAATATATGGTTTAATTTTCTTTACGTGGCGATATCAACAGGTTATTGAATATCTGCCAAGGTTGTCTTGGAATTTTATGACAGTTTTTTTTAAAATCTTTATTTAAAAGGTTTCTCATCTATTGCCGCTCTGATTATGGCGGATATTCGACAACTGTGGATTTCACTATGTGAAGAAAATTAAATTAAACTTTACTACTGGAGAAATATTTTATTTATTTTGGACAAATAAAAGTTTATTCATAAAAACTGCTAAGACACTTACCTTTTCTTACATCCTCTTCATCTCCGCCTTAAGATTTAAAATTATGCTCAACGAATGAGAGAAAAAAAATACTCATCCTTGTAATTTTTAATATATAGTTATAAAGATTTAACATTCAAAATATTATTTAATGTTAGATTTATAAACATGTTTATCTGTGAACGTTTAGAAATCTCGTTGATGGGTGTTCCAAAGATGTTTGAATGTTATTAAAAGTTTCCTTCCTCACATTATATTTAAATGTATTTTTAATTAAGATATATAAATATGTAGTGTAAGTTTTTCAACAGTCAGAACTAAAAGAGATGTTATTATTTAGTTGGTAATCTATGTCATTACAAGAAGCGGCCCGTGAGTTTTTTCCAGGGCAGACAATACTTTACGGGACTGTACTAGTTAAATTGTTCCTTCCCCTTAGCTCTTTGTTCAACCAACTACCCAAACAATAACGTAGGAAGTAAATGTACAATATTTATCAGTCCCTGGTATAAAGTAACAAGTTACCATTGATTCAGACATCCACCGGAAAACAAGCGCTGGACAGAAATATAGTTAAGGGACGAACTCTGAACCGATAGTAAGATTTCAGCGCCATCAGCACGGTCTGCTTTGCTTTGGCTGAACTAGTTTCAGTTTGGTCGGATCAGCTCAAAAAATTCTGCTTAGGGGAGACCCAATTAAATTTCGAACAAACTCAAATCAATACTCATGCGCTGTAGAGTTAGATACAATCGGACAACTGAGGTTACTGTTAGGAGATATGAAATATCTCGTTGAATGGAAAGCGTGTTGGATGATTTGTTGATTTGTTGAGTTGTATCCCAACACAGCACTGTAATTTGACAACATCCATAATAACAATAATATAGAAGATCTGTTTACATAATAGAAAAAAGTTGATAAATCGGCTGATTTTAAGTTTGTATTGCAAAGTATTATGTGTCAACATATATCACAATCCACCACTCAAATATATTATGCTCTCTATGTGGGAATCAACATTTAGAGATGAATATAAAAACAACCACAGTTTATTGCAACGTGTGTAGGAGACGCGAGTTAAGGGCAGTGTTTTTGCAGTTTTTATTGAAAATCTTTTTTGGTAAAAAAAAATTGCTTCAGTACAAACATAAAACGTTTTAGAAAACATTCTAAAAAATGGTTGAAAGTAAGGAGTGGCTATAATTTAAATGTTAAGACTTAGATAGATTGCTCTAGAGATATATATATAAAGAATTTAATATTATAATTTAAACAGTTAATAAGTTGGTAGATATATTCAGTGAAATTACAGTCAAAATATATGATTAGGGTTTGCTTCAGGTGAAAAAAACATATTGTCAGATATAAACCATTAAAATGAAATTAATAATGCATCAACAACTTGATCATACACAAGTTGCAGACAAGTCTAAAATAAATGTATACACGTTAAAAAATGTTGTTACAAAAACTTACAGAAGTACAATATAGTATGGACAAAACAATGTTTTCCGTTCAAATGTGTTAAGAAGTAAAAGTATAAAATTTTTAATTCAAGATTAACATCTGCCAAAACACATTTTAATGAGGTAATTGAGTGTCTTTATTAAAAATACTTTGAGATATCCAATATAGTATATACTTAACAATGTTTTAGGTTTAAATGGGTAATTAAGTAGAAAGTATAAGATTTAAATTTTGAGGTTAATATCTGCCAAACGAGTTAAAAAGTGATATGGAATAATTGTATATGTCTGAAAATATGTTTTTTCACCTGAAGTAAAGTCTAATAATATATTTTGACTGTAATTTCACTGAATAAATTCACCAACTTATTAACTGTTTAGATTATAATATTACATTCTTTATATATA